>CM062818.1:801470241-801642741 GCA_031772625.1 Pinus tabuliformis | reverse complement strand
CAATGGAGATCCAACCCTGCTATTCACTGCAGCAGTGTTTCCACCATTGCATTCCATGCTGTTAATGGCTTTGCTTGTCGCACCGAAGCCCTGGCAGGAGGTTATGGAGGAATGGCAGTTGGTGTTCTGCATCCAAAACCACATAGCCGTCTTGAATGAGATGGTGGAGTCTTGCCCCACAACTTTTGGGTTTTTCAGCTCGTCGAACGCAATGTTTTGCCTGACTACACCATACTTGTAATTCCTGCATTCATTAACAATTCAACAATCAGTCTGAGCCTCTTTCACCATTACAGATGAGAGGAGGAGACGGTATTACTTGCATGAGGAGTTACTTACCAGCTTAACTGCAGAGGGTCGTGCCTATGATAGCTCTTCCCGCTTGCACATGGCCACAAGGTGTAACTCAGGCCACAGTAGTTTGACGAAGGATCTATATAGTTGTTGATGTTGCACAACCTTGACATGATGGAAGAAATCATTTTTCGTGCATCACATTAGCGAAGAAGGCAACTAGCTCTCTCTTCTTGTCGTCGTTGGATCCGGTGGTGCCAAATCCAGATATGTATGGTAGCAACTATGAAAGCGTCGTAAGTGTCGAATCCTTTTCCCCTCGTAGCTCCGCTTGCAAGACCGTCAAAGAAACTCTGGGAAATTATGGTCCCTGCGTTTCCACCTTCAGTTCTAGGAGATATGCTCCGTGAGGTGGTACAGGGGCCACTCTGGCATCCCTGGCAAACGTTAAACTATGAAACTTGAATGAATTGAGTCAAAATAGAAATTTGATATAATAATACCTCATGTGTTGTATAGGTTATAAGCATGAGAGACAATGTTCTATAGAAGCTTAAGGAACAAGGACTTCAAAATAGCATATAAAAGCTAAACTATGATCTATTTTGTCAAAGTTGAAGTCTTATTTGGTGAAGATATTCTGATGTGCTTATTTGGATATTTTCAATGATTTTCTAGGTTCTATCCGTTTCCGAGAGTTGATTTTCCCCTATCCATTTCCAAACTAGTAACTAGTTTTAGATAGTTGATTTTCCCCTTTGTTCTTATCCTTATATACATGGTCAAAAGAGAGTTGATTTTCCCCTATCCATTTCCAAACTAGTAACTAGTTTTAGATAGTTGATTTTCCCCTTTGTTCTTATCCTTATATATATGGTCAAAAGAGAGTTGATTTTCCCCTATCCATTTCCAAACTAGTAACTAGTTTTAGATAGTTGATTTTCCCCTTTGTTCTTATCCTTATATACATGGTCAAAAGAGATGCGAGTAAAGGAGTGGCCACTCTTTATGTCTTGAAAGAGAGGCATACGTGTATAATTTTACAATGATAATTATTCCATTCTTTCAATTTGTAATAAGAAGAAAATTTTTGTATATATGAAGCTAAGAGATGTCTTTCTCCAAAGCAAGTTGAACCCTTGGGTTGTTGAATCCTTCAATAGACAATTTTCTTTGAACCATATCGTCAAACAATTCCCAAGGCAAGTCCTTTTATATTGTGGTGTCTAATCGTTGAGGGCATCCTAGATATGTGAGCTTTGTAGGAAAGAATTTAATACGATCAAACATTGAATTACACATTACATAACTAAGGGAGACACATCAATAAGCATGGAGTGATTCTAACCTAACCAAATTTCCTAGGCTATTATTACATGAGGCACCTTGTAGTTTTTTGTGTGAGAATTGTCTCCCCACCTTGCCTCGCCCCTCCAATGGACCATTTTGTGTGAGAATTGATGTATGTCATTGTAGGTACATGATTAGATATTGCATATTTAGTGAGAGTAGTGAGCAGGTTTCTTGCCAATCCACGCAAACAACATTAGCAAATAGTAAATATGATTTTGACGTATTTTAAGGGTACTAGTCATTATTGTTTATGTTTTGGTCATAATGAGACTGTACCTGAAGGATTTACAGATGTGGATAGGGTTGTAGATATGGACACCGAAAAGTCCACTACAATTTATTTGTATACATTTGCAGGAGCAACATTATCTTGGGTGTCAAGGCTACAAAGAATAGTAGCTCTCTCTATAACAGAGGTAGTACATAGCTACAACAAAGGCTTGTAAAAAGATGTTGTGGATGCAACGATTCCTAGGAGATATAGGAATAAAGTAGGACAAGTATGTGATATATTGTGATAGTCAAAATGTCATTCACTTGGAGAAAACCCAGCATTTCACTCAAAAACCAAGCACATTGACTTAAGGTACCGTTGGACTAGACATGTATTGGAGGAAGGACAACTATCCTTGGAAAAAATCCATACAGATACGAACCCTGTTGATATGCTCACTAAGATTCTACCAAGAAATAAGCATGAGTTATGTAGAGGCATGGTAGGACTCAGTGTGACTTGATTCAGGATTCTTCATTCGGATTCAAGTGGGAGAATGTTAAACATGAAGCTGTAATGAAGATGCCAACATTGTCTTATATCGAAAGTTATTATTGACACCATATTCAGTCTTCACTGCCACTCCCACGCCGAACCCACCACATCGCCATTGAATTTATGGAAGTCACTGTGCAGTCATGTATTCCACATGAGAGAATTAGATAATTCTAGAGCTTCTTCCCTCATCTATAAATTTGTTTTCTTTCCTTTGCCTGAGAAATGCAGGGCAAGACAAGGCCTTCCAGTGATGAAAAAACTTGTGTTATATGTTCATTATTGTTTGTGATCTCTATCTTGTTCTCCATTTGTATTGTTTTCTCTCTGTCTTTGAATTCTGTTGTCTGCATTTTTTTGTTGTAAATTTTTTCTCCTCTGATACCATCACAGTGAACATGGCATGATTCTAAGCTAAATAATTTTCCTTAGATATTATTAAATGAGGCACCTTGTAGTCTTTTGTGTGAGAATTGTCTCACCCACCTCACCCCTCCAATGGACCATTTTCCTTGAACCACGCCTTCAAAAACTTCCAAAGGTGAGTCCTTTTGTATTCTAGTGTGTAATCGTTGGAGGGAATCATACATATGAAAACTTTGTGGGCTAGAATTTAATATGAGCAATCCTTGCCTTTCACATTGTATAATTGAAGGAGACACATCAATGAACATGGAGTGATTCTAGGCTAACCTAATTTCCTAGGCTATCATCAAAGAGGGTGCCTTGCACTCTTTTGTGTGACATTTGTGTATTTAGGTTTTAAAATCTTCTTCATTTATGGTTCCCTCCCAAGAATAATGAGACTCTATAGTCCTTTGGATCTCTATCCAAACACCCCTTCAGAAAGAGATCTAGAATAATATGTTGGTTTGTTTCAATGTCTTTCTTTGTAGTAGCTACATTTTCTTGGACCACTATAACTCTTTTTTGGAGTTTTTCGCTAGTTGGAAATTTGTTGGAAACTATTTTGTTCCTTGAGAGAGAATTTTAGCATGCACTACCTTTTCTCCTCTATGGGGATGGATCCATGAAATCTATTGGAGTGAAGTTTGGAAATGTACCTTTTAGCCGAATTTAGGGACTATTCATTCTTTTTCTTGATTCAAGGGGGAATAAATGAGTTTTGTTCCACCTCCAGCACTTCCTTTGGTGGTTTCTGGAAATGAAGATGGGTACCACCAGGATAAATTGTAGTCTTCGATCTAGAGATAGATGGTTTGGCCAAACCACTTCCCACCGGTTCCCCTCAACATATCTTTCATGCACTTCATTGATCTAGCCGTCAAACAACATGGATCATCGATTATTTCAACACTTGTAAGGATTCCATGTTGACCCCATAATTCCCATCTCATAAATTACATGGTGATCACTCAGGAATGCATTCTTATCAACTTTCTCATGAACTTTGTATGATTTCTGAAATGTGGTAGAGTTTATCCAACATGAGAACATGCATACAATGAACATGGGAGGAAAGAAACCCACACCATCCAAAATTATGGGAACCTTGTTGGAAGCCTCACCTAAGTAGTTGTTGTTTTATATTATTACTCGTTGTAGATGACATTTTGATGGAAAGATTTCTAACCTTAACCCATAAACTACCATTCAAAACTTCGTTGGGTAATGAACCTGTGCACCTTAGTAGAGAAGCACCTTCTCAACTTATATGAACTTTGTAGTTTCATTCTACTAGCAATATTATGGATACATTCTAATTGTGTAGGTGTTGTCTGACCAAGTTGCAATATCTCTATCATTTTCTCATATATAAATTTCAGATGAATTCTTTCCTCAATCATTAAGGTCTGTATTGCAAATTCTTGGCTGTTCCTTTTTAGAAATATCATTCCAACGTGCACATACAAACTGGAATCCATAAATCCTGAATAATAAAAGTCCAAGATTTTAGTATGCTTCAAGGCCACATCTAGATTTCAAATGAAAAGCCATATTGGTGTGCCAAAACTTTCAGTGAAACGTTGCATTTATATAAACAACCTCTCAGATATGAATTTTGATTTTACCCATGATAGGCCTAACAAAGTTACAAACTGTGTTTCAACTTTGGATCCCTGATACTGAAATTTTACACAAGCATATCATGGCTTCAAAACATCATTAGATTAGCCTTTAAATTACGTAATGAGATCTTGGGTAACAATACCTCAATCTGTAGCATGGAAATCTTGGGCCATAAGAAATATCGTACATATCATAATGAACTTTGCAAATGCCAATGAAATCCTCGACTCCTTGACACCCAGCATAGTTATTGACCATATATTGATTGTGAATAATAGACATTTTCTACAGTCATCAGTAAACATATCTTTCCAGCACTGGACCCTAACATAAACATTTCGAGTTTAGGAGTTTCTAGTTGTTCCAGAAGCATATCTAGATCTAGATATTACTTATGGTAGACAAATTATCAAGTAGGCTCTCAAGAGTTATGTCAAAAACACTAGGGCTCAAGAAATTCTATGAACGTAAGTAGCAGGCTACTAAGTTCCTTGATGTCGAAATTTCTAGAAAATCAATGCAATAATAGAATTGAAAAATGCCAACGCGGTCTAATATGACTTCTATAAGTTCGATGCCTCCCACTAAAGATATATAATGGACCTTTCCATCACAATGATGAATAATAAACAATGTTTTTACAGTTTTTTCAGAACCGTAGCAAGAAAGGCCTAGTTGGATTTAATCCTGAATCAAATTGATAGTATTTAGTAAGTTGGCTTGCAACTTGTTCTAATAACAATCACAACTCTTTGAGCTAATAAAATACTTCACAATAAACACAACAGTGAGTCACGCTCCAATACTCTTTCTACTGAATGTTTAGCTAAGAATATTGAATAAAAATCACAAATATGTGTTGCCCATTCCGAAAACTTTGCCAACATTTATGCCATTAGGGCTCCAACAAATAATATAACACAACTACCCATTAATAGTTTTTCAAGCAAGAGCATGGTGTAAACATAACATGCACAGGCCTTCTCAGACTTCAGATTTGAAAGATCTTCCATCAAACATAGGGGCTCACTCTGTATGCAGAGAATGTAAACTTTTGTTCGAAAAAATTATGTACATAACAGTAAGTTACATCATAGCTACAAAGAGTAACTCTACAAGCAAAAGAATGTTCTGAGCTTTTGTCAAGAGTAAGTTAGTAGCTCGAATCAAATTGATAGTATTTAGTAAGTTGGCTTGCAGCTTGTTCTAATACTGTAAATATTAAGCACCATGCAGTAAGCCAATCATTGAATTATTTCTTCTCCATTGAATTTCTTTATTCTTATCTAATACAAAATATAAAAGTAATGAGCCAATCATTATCTCACTCCATAGTATTTAATATTTGCTATGAAAACAAAATAACCCACGACAACACCAATAAATATAATCAGTATGCATTTATCTTTCCATTTAAATCTATATATAAAATTTACAAATTTAGAATTGATAGGGAAATGGGCATGAAAAGTCTATAATATCTCATTCATTCATGGCAGATACTATATCAGAGAATTTCACTTCTTACTCTAGACTTTTTGATAGCAGATATTGCTTCTCCTTTATGCTATAATACTCTTGTGTAGATACATGTTGAACTTCTCCAACAATCTCACCTGATAATCATCCCAATCCTAGATATTCACATGATTTGTGGTGAGATTGTTGGCAAGGTTAAGCATTATGCCGCACAACAAAAACATAAAAAAATATACCCAAAGAAATTCGACTTGAGAAAACAAAAGAAAGGGGATCTATAACTTCCATCAGCAACCAAAAGTTAAAATTGCAGAGCCCAAATAGTAAGCACCGAATGAATAGTTGATTGTTCTCCTGGCTGTTATCAAAGGTGAGCATTGTTGACTCAAAGTGTTTGGCTTATGGAGATGAAGTGGATGTTGGCTGAATTTATGAAATAATATTTTTTATTACTGCATTTCTTGGTAAGGTTGGGTCGTATGGATGGCCTGGCCTTCTAAAAAACCTTCATTTTGTCCATTGCTTTGAAGCAAAACACATGATGTTTTCCCAAAAAGGGAAAAAGGTTTGCTAATCATCTCTGGTGATATACTTGATTATATATAAATAAATTGAAATACATCCATTCAAAAAATGCTTTATAAGAACATAAAAACTGAAAAGGATGTGTCTTCTATTAACATCAGATGTACAATTTCAAGTAGGTATTTCAGTTGACCACTCGAGGTGCTAGAATGTAGTGCTTATTAAATTTCCATTTTCCGGATTCATTTGTAACTTTAATGTTTTCTAATAGAATTAAGTTTTTTTTAAATTACTTTAGGCTTTAGACAACCTTCAACCCTATTTGTCCTATCAAGTAGGTACAACAATAAATAAAATAGAACAACCATTTTGCTGTGCAAAAGTGGAACGATAAACAATGGATATGAGAGGGATATTTGCATGCTTCGATAAGGTTCTTGAGCTAGACAACCAATATTTATTGTCCTATTGAGGTTGTATATGCCCACTGTTGGATTTAAGCAAGTACATTATCCAACAGTGGGCATATACAGCCGCCACGCATTAATGGTCAATAGCATTGTAAATATTGGTTGCCCTTGAGCCAGATCTCCACTCTTTGCCGTGGGTTTTTGGGAGTCAAATTGGAGACTATCTTTCCTTATGGGTACAAAAGCTAGATGTGTGATGTGAAACAAAGACAAAAATATGTAGCTTATTACTATTCTATGCCATGATTATAGTTTTTGTGATATGTAGAAGATCACAAATGCTTTTAGCTGCTATATGTACCAATTGGGAGTGCAATAGATTTGTAATTTATGTAGCTTATGGATGTAAATTAATAATTGTGTATGATCTGTACGCCTATCTGAGGCATTTTCAACATAAAAGAAGATAAAAATCAATTAGGCAACACCATAATGTATTAATGATAATCACAAAACCATGAACTAGTTACTTTTCTCAAAATACATTTGTCCATATACATGGAATATATTACATTGGTCCATAAATTTGTCTCCCATACAAAAAACCATAATCGCTGCATGTTGGAGAAAAATAAGACATTAACAGGTTCTTCTTTAGTGAAAGAACCATGCTATGATAGACCCAAGAAAAATGATAACAACAACCCATTCGCATATTAGGGATCTATATTGATGGTGATCAACGATTTCTGTTGCAGTGGATGGTGATCCTATGTCATATTTGACATCTACATATGTGCTTAAAAATTCTCTGGACATTATATCACTGGACATCTTTTCAATGTTTGCAGAGAGATTGATGATAAAATATTGAAATTAACAACTCCAATTTATTGCTTCCTTATAAAGGAGTTTTAAATTGTCCTTCCGAACCCAATAGATGCCTTTCATCTGATTACATATCAACTCCAAGTTGGTGAAGACTTCAATATCATTGACATCATGTTGTTTTGCCTCTTTTAGCCCTTCAACAAGGGCAACGTAATATGCCTCATTGTTTGTCATCATTCCAGGAACTTCTTTCCATGAAATAAATGATTTGTTGCCATATTGTAAAGGACAAATTTAACAACTCCTCGACTTGGATTTGGAAAGCAGGACACTTCAATGCATAAATGCCACTTTTGCACCATTTTTTATACTTCAAAAACCTGGAAAATAAGATAACAATAAATTCATGTTAAACAAGTAGACAGTTATCTATTTCTTAATACTCAGCATGTTTTTCAGTCATATATAATTCAAAAAAGTAGATAATCTTTTTCACAAATTCAATGTAAGACTGACTGAGAAATTTTGTTGGAGTATCATAACCAAATTGAATGCTTTTGATATTGCTAGATATAAGTATCCCTATGATTGTTCCAATGTCATATTTCCTACTAGTAGTTATAGGGTGGAGCTAGAAATTCCATTTCAGAGCTTGCAAGAATAATTTTCAAAACAGTAAGATTTCTTCAGTGCACTGGTCTTAAAAAGTTCCTGCGTGCTCAGAAAGATAAACTAGTGTGATATATGTTGTCTGATGATGTTTTGGGGTATATAGTGCAATTTAAGATATCTTCACAGCACCTTTTGATTATTTGAGTAGTTTCTCTAATTTAGAATTCTTTCTTTGCAACATTCTAGCTAAAATCGAAATTAATCTTCAATCTGTTATGTACTCTATTTTGAGAATTTATAATGTTAATGATTTTTCCCCACAACTTAACCACAACTTTCAGCTATTTGTCTTGGAATTGAATATTTCGTCAAGTGTATATTCATATTAAACTAAAGCATGTTGTGTAATTACCTAAGAGATCTATCATGTTTTAAATTTTAGAAGGTCGTGCATTTTGTGCCTTCATTAAAGCTTCTAATGCTTGTGCTGAAGTTTCCTACTGGAAAATGAAGAGCTAGCAAAGCTTACGAATATCCCTATAGATTTATGTAGATGTTTGTATGGTCAGTATATAAGTTGTTACTTCTAATGTTGTTTGTTGAATCTTTTAAATGTCTCATTGAGCATTCTTGTTTTTAAGCTATAAGTTTACATCATTTTATGATACTTATATCTTCGTTGAGAGTTTATTCATTTTTGAGGTAAGAGTGAGGAGATTTTAACCCTATGCAAGTATAAGAAATTCTCATAGTTTTCTTTATTTTTAAAGATATTTGTTCTTTGTGTCTTGTTAATCCCTTCACAAAATTTGTGAAAGGTTGGTTTTGGTGATTAGGAAATTTCTGTCATGTTTTACTTTACTTTCTCTATATATGGGTTATGTAAAGAAAAAAATCTCTGGGTTGGGAAGAAATATACCAAGTTGTTCTCATTAGTTGAAAGATGTTTTCAAATTATTTAGCATGGGGAACTTTAGACCTCATTGATGGCCGGTTACTGGAAATCTTGAAGGATATGGTTTTTATTGATTTGTATTTAATGCTTGATTTCATATTTAAATGATCTGTGAATACAGGATGTATCACAACAAAGGAGCTTGGGACAGTAATGCGTTCTTTGGGTCAAAACCCAACTGAAGCAGAGCTGCAAGATATGATAAATGAGGTTGATGCAGATGGTAATGGTACCATTGAATTTTCTGAGTTCCTAAATCTCATGGCACGGAAAGTGAAGGACACTGATTCTGAAGAAGAGTTGAAGGAAGCATTTCAGGTTTTTGACAAGGACCAAAATGGTTTCATATCTCTTGTTGAGCTACGCCACATCATGACAAATTTAGGGGAAAAACTCACTGATGAAGAAGTTGATGAGATGATTCAGGAGGCCGATGTGGATGGTGATGGACACATTAACTATGAGGAATTTTTCAAAGTAATGATGGCCAAGTGATTTCCATCTTTAAGATCAACAACGTTTTCTGTTTTTTCCTTTAACACTGCTGGTTAGCTCTGTGAGGGACAAAAACACTAAATTTCAAATGATCTTCATGGGGAAGAATGATAATCAATGTATGGAATACAGTGTATTCTTTACCTGTGTGACGATCCTTTTAGTAATGTAAATTCATGTACTTTCATATTGTTTATGAATGAAATATCTGATGCATTTTCCAAAAAGGAAAGAAACAATATATTTTCATATGGGGAATATTATAGAAGCTTCAGATGTGGTCCTGGAGTTCTTCAAGGAGGGAGTTCTAGTTCCCTTTTCATGAGTTAGGTATCAACTGAAAGCTTAGCGTTCAAAGGTCATCTATGATTTTATTCATCATATAAAGGTTGTGAATTTTCCATAAAGGCATGATATGTAAAAAATTTTAGTTTTATATTCTTTGAAGATTAACCTTGCCTATTCTTAATGATTTAGCCTATTTTGGTTTTGCAATATACAAATTTACCATCTAAGGAGATCCTACATTGGAAGACCCTACCTTACAAGATTTCCCAGAGTTAATAACATTTAATGATGTTATTTCTGTAGTATCGCCTCCAGTGTGAGGCACACACATATCATGGTCACCACTGCCATTATGCATACAAATGTGAAAACCAGATCACAGAAGTCTATCAATTAGTATAAATCAGGGAAATATTATAAAATCTGTGGATTCCTTCTCTTGTGGATTTCTTGGACCCTCCTTCAACTCGGTAGAGTATATGAATATTGGATAATGACAGACAATTTGATAGCATAGGGTGGAAGACTAAGAAAATTAATAACACAATGTGTGTCTGACAGACACGTTGGCTTTTTTTAAAAACTAGTCTTTAGTATAATGAAAGTAGGTGCTAAACAAACTCATCAAAAACCATATAAGTTAGCGTCGAGGAAAATTCAAGCTGCTAATAATGAAATATAATTGTTCAACAAATTTTCTTCTGATCTTTTCTAGGATCTCCACTAGAGAGATTAAGTGCCATTCAAAGTTCATCAATACTTTTAACCGGATTTTTGTTGCTTCAAGCATTCGACCTTACATGGAAAACAACCAAATCATGCACCATAGCAAGTGCTTGACCTTTATGAATATTTCACAACCATAAGTATAAGGTCATATGATATATAACATTATGATGATAGTGTGGAGAAGAATAACAGATACAATTAATGTAAGATGTGAAGCACCTTTGATAGATTAGTGACACAAAAGGAGAAATTCAAGGAGATCTAACAGAATTATGTATGTAACAACGATTTAATTACTAAAGAGGTTGAATATATGAGAAAAATAATAACTACAAAGGGATCAACATAGGGTGTTAGACAAAAACTTATGAAAGATATTGTAGCAATTCTTGCGGTGAAACATTTTAGATGCAATTTGTAAGCTTTCTTGTCAAAGAGATAGGCATTCAACCAAGACATGAATTAGAGAGGAGGCACGAGATAGTAATCCCATTGTAAAAACATTTAAAACCAGAATTGAGAAGAGTCTCGAGAATCGTTGTATTTGAAAATGAAAGATTTGAGCCTATAGAAGCTGATATAGGGTAAATCTGAATAGGTGGAGCTTACATGCCAGTAAATGACGTTTTTGAAATTATTATGTAATGATGTTACTAGCTTTGCAATGGTTATTTCAAGCTTTGGAACCGGAGGATGGCAATGCTACAGAAAACTGATCCATGAAACTGAGGATGTAAAGTTAGGTTTTACTCGCTTGGAATAACTTGTTGTCTGCTTGGTTTGAGAGTTTTGATCGCCTGGATAGAGAGTTATGAAGGCAAGTCCATGTCTAAGCTCGTGCAAATGGGGAGGGATCTCTCATGCATAGTTTTGGAGGTGTTTGAATACCGGCCATCAACTCGTGACAACCCATCGCCCGTAGCGAGATGTGGCCAAGAATCGTCACGACTCCCGGATCTGTCAAACGATCCACCACAATTAATGTTGAAGGGTGGCGGAGTGGTCGAAAGGTGGAAGAGGGTGGCAGAATTGCCGATGGATGGAGCTGAACGTTTTTCCAAACGTGAAAGGAAAACAGACAATTCCTCCGCCTTGTTACACTACTCCAAAAGCTTATATACATGTCATTCATTCAAACCTTTCCATCCTTGACAAATTTCAACCTTATCTCTCGTTCAATGAGATTATTTTCCACGGTGTGATAATGGAATGCGTTTATTCCCTATTTGACACATTTCAGTTCCGGCCACTCCTAGGATAAAAATTCCATTGAATCCTAAATGTGTCAATATCCATTTCGCTATTTTCATAAATAAATAAATAATAAAATAAAAGGCGGATTCCAAGAAACGTTGAAGTTCATGCGTGCTGAAGAAAATCTAAACTTGCGCTCATTTGATTTGACTAGTTGACGCTCCAGAGTGAAGCGAGTCCTATGGCATGTTGACGTGCAACTTATTAAAATCAAATTTTGGGTTGCAGAAGGCTTAAGTTGCTTATATGTGACGTGAGGGTTTTGTATATATACAACAAACATCTCATTTAATTACTCGTATCAAGAAACTAAATATTGAGAGTAAGTGCGGGAGGAATTATTGACAATGGGGGATTGGTCATGGTACTGCTCGAAATTGTGACTGTTGCAGATATCTGCAAGAGCAAACCCTATTACAACTCAGCCGGAGGATCTGCTGTACTGGAAGGCTGGCGACCATAACTTTCCATAGTTCCTTTAATATGACCTTGGGAGAATTGCCAATGCTTTCATTGCAGTTGGCAATGCCTATTCTAGATTTGGTACCACTGGATCCTTATGGAGAGATGGAGAAACCAGAAATTCACAGAAGTTAACACAATAAATAAATCACACAATAAAACTACGGGTCCGAATTTGGAATTGATTGAATTTCTTGACACCAGCGAATAAATAAATAAACTCAACTTTATGGATAAACCTTTTTTTTGTCTGAAAGATCTTAGAATGCTAATCGAGTCATAACTAAATGTGGTTCTGCTAGTTTTAACTCCTACAAGTATGTTAACTCTTTCCTGAATTTAAATTCTCCATGTAACACGTATAAGTAAACTCTTTCCTGAATTTAAATTCTGCATGTAACATGTATAAGTACCATGTGAAGATTATGAATTTTATATTTTTCACTTCTGGTTCTTCAGTTGTATTTTTATTCTATCTTTAAAAAAAAAATTGTTTTTTTGCAGTGCCTTGTACTTTAGGTATTGTTAATGGAACATATCTATCATTTTTTATAAGATCGTCTTTGTTTTTCTTTCGTCTCCTCTTTTATTATTAGAATAACTTCAACCATTCTTAATAGTTGTGTTCAATTTTTTTTCTATATCTTATGATGTACTTATCACAACATGTCCATACCAACTTTCATCTCCACTGTACCTGAGCTTTACAAAGCAATCCTCAAGAAATGTTAATTCAAGCTCATAGTTAAATTCAAATTCAATATTTGTTGTAACCTTATTCATATCTTCAACAACTACAATATTTTTTTGGTTGCTGCCAACAAAAAAAATTCCATATAAACCCATTCTTAACAGTTTCGTCCACCCTACCATCCATGATTGCAGTTTGCTATTTCTTATGCTTAGTGCTTTCTTTTTCATTATGATGAATTAGGCCTCTACTTAAACTTGCAGAACTCCGTATTATGCAAAAATTATGACTTCCCCCAGCTACTTGTACTGCATCTAGATACCGTATTGGATTATGATGAACTACGCATCTAATTGCATTCTCACAAATTAAATTTGTAAAATTTGATGGCTTTGAAGTGTAGTTGAGGAAAATGTCTGTTTGGCAAAGTTAAGATTAGCAGATTGACCTACCCAGAAAGCAAGAATTACTGATCGGAACAATACAGCCAATTTTGATGATGTGTTAGAAAACGCAGAAAAACGGATTGTCATCCAATTTTTTGAAAATTCCAAGGAAAATCATCATACAAGATGCAAATTTAAGAAAACCAATGATACTTTTGTAACCGTTCAATTCAACTAAATGTGTGAAAGAATCTATATGCAACTCAGGAGAGGGGCGGTGCAAATTTTATTTAGTGGATAGCCATGGACATCTTTGGCATTTTATTGATATATTTGGCAGCCATGAAGAGAAAAGAGATTTAGCAGGAGACATTGGCTCCGGGATCCACACCCAACTGGCTACATATTGTATTGTAGTAATTAACTCTGTTGTTCACTGCAGGAGTGTTTCCACCATTGCATTATATGTTGTTGATGGCTTTAATTGTGGCGTCGAAGCCCTGACCGAGGTTATGGCAGAATGACAGTTCTGCATCCAGAACCACACGGCCGTCTTGAAGGAGATGGTGGCATCCTACCCCACCACGTCTGGGTTGTTCAGCCCGTCGAAGCCTATGTTTTGCCCAGCTACTCTGTAATTGTAATTCCTGCATTCATTAAAAATCAAAAAGTCGGTTTGTTAGCCCTCAGTTACCATTACAAATGAGACGAGGGGATGGTATTAGTGAGTTACTTACCAGCTTAACTAGAGAGGGCTGCGCCCATGGTAGCTCTTACCGCTCGCACACGGCCATGAGGTGGATGTCACATCACAGTAGATGATTGGAGGATTTATCTCATTGATGTAGCACAGCCCTAACATGATGACGAAAGAATTAATTAATTAATTAATTGATCTATCAAAATTCATGTTGGGAATTTTCTGGTAAATTCCAAAACAAAATCACTGAAGAGAGAGTAATACTCTGTTTTGCCATAGGATCTTTAACACAGGGAAGAAAAAAAAAAATTCTCCAAAAAACAGAGTTTCAGCAACACGCATAAAAACTTTCTATTCATTAATAAACTGCCTGTTACATATTTCTTCCTCTCTCTCAGAGGGATTCACCAAGAACTTAAAAAAAATTACTCTGTCTCTTTTAGAAATTTTACACTATTGTGTGTAAAAATTTCTTTTACATTTACTGCTGTAAATAAAAAAATTACATGGATTTACTGTTGTAAAAGAAATCCCTTACATATGATCTACTGTGAGTTTCATTTTGTTCTTTCAAAGAATAGCCACTAAATAAAAAAACTTCACGTTGCTGCGTTACAAACTCTCTCCATACATCTTTTCTTTACACTGCTGTGTAATTTTCGTTACATATTCACCAACAAAAAAAAAACTTACATTACCCTTTTCACTGTTGTGTGAAAGATTTCATCATTCGCACTAATGTGTGCTTCCCTTCTCTTCATTACATGCACCCCCTATATTTTCTTAACAAAAAAAAAACCTACACATACACTTTCACGCTTTTACCTATCATAAAACCGTGAATAATTAAAAACAATATAATTAAAATACTATTAGCTATGCCCATACTTCAATGACTTAAACAAATAATAAAATTAAAACATTTACCTACAATCTACGAACAGGAGTAAATACCATTAATTTTTTCACTGAAACAAACGGCGGTCAAACCCAAAACTTCACGTAAATCCTTGTTGCAGGCCTGTATATCAACTTTGGCTTAATTGGACGGTCAACAGCCTTTATCTCAATCCAACAGATATCGCTTGGTCAAATCAAACGAATGTTATGTCCCGATAAAAAGTGGTTTTGGAAAAAGTACCCTGGACATGCGTCGAAAGGTGTACAATATCGGGGCGTTTGAGAGAATACCACTTGCTCATGAAAAGCGGTATGATAAGCCTGGCGGATTTCCTGAAATGGTTTTACGGTCGCCGTTTAATGGAGCTGCAGTTGAAATTATATTTCAACACTCCCCTTTAATTTCAACTGCTGGGTTATCAGTCATACCCAAACATTTCCTCAAAAATTCAAAGCTTTTCTGGTCCAATGGCTTTGTCAGAATGTCTACAACCTGTTCCTGAGTTCTGCAATGTTTTAAAACAATTTCTCCATTGCTTACCAATTCCCTGATGTAATGAAACCTTGTGTCAATGTGTTTCGTTCTCTTATGAAACACCGAATTTTTGGATAATGCAATAGCTGAGCTATTGTCACAAAAAATCACAGTGCCTTTTGTTTGCTCTTGGCATAAGCTCCTTAACATTCTTCTCATCCAAACTGCTTGACATGTTGCTGTTGTAGCTGCCACGTATTCTGCCTCTGCTGTAGACAATGCTACAATAGGCTGTTTTTAGAAGCCCATGAAATGGCTCCTAAACCCATGTCAAAAACATAACCGGATGTGATTTTCCGATCATCTACACTTCCAGCCCAATCACTATCAATGTATCCAATTAAATCTGAACATTCTGAAGTAGTATATAAAATGCCAAATCTTTTAGTACCTTTAACATATCTCAGAATTCTTTTTGCTGCCTGCCAATGTGCTTCTTTTGGCCTCTCCATGAATTTGGAAATTAAACTAACAGAAAACATTATATCCGGCCTAGTTACAGTCAAATACATGAGGCTCCCAACTATGCTCTTGTACAAACTAGGATCAAAATCCTTGCTGTTGTCCTCTTTGCTGAGTTTTAATCCCATCACCGTGGGAGTGATTGCTGTTGTCCTACATATTGAATCTCTCCAATACTTCATTAACATATTTTGCTTGTGAAATAAAAATTCCATTTTCATTTTGATCTACTTCTATTCATAAGAAGTATCTCAGCAAACCCATGTCAGTCATTTCAAATTCCTCTTTCATGACTGCTTTGAAATTTTCAATGAGATATTCATCATTACTTGTGAAGATAACATCATCAACATATAACACAAAAATCTGTATTTTACCATCCTTTTCTTTGATGTAGAGGGTGGGTTCTCCCTCACACTTTGCAAATTCATTTTCCAGTAGATAGGAATCTATCCTACTGTGCCATGCTCTTGGCGCTTGCTTCAGCCCATAAAGAGCTTTCTTCAATCTACACATTTTGTGCTCTTGGCCTTTCTTTCCATAGTCTAGAGGTTGTTCAAGGTAAACCTCTTCCATTAACACTCCATTTAGGAATGTTGACTTCACGCCCATTTGGTAAACTTTCCACTTGTTTTGTGTTGCTATGGACAACACTGTTCTCACTATTTTAATTCTAGAAACTGGTGCAAAAGTTTCTTCATAATCTCTCCCATACTGCTGCTTATATCCTTTGACAACCAGTCTTGCCTTGTGACTTTATATTTTGCCTTCATCATTGCTCTTGGTCTTGTAGACCCATTTAACTCCAATGACTTCCTTTCCTTTTGGTAGTTCAACTAAATGTCTTGTTTTTCTCTATGGCATTGATCTCCTCATCCATAGATTCTATCCATTTCTTATCCTTAATTGCTTCTTCGAAATGAATAGGGTCATCAACATGACAATATAATGCAAACAAAGAATTCATACCTTCATTTGCTGCCTCTTGTTCATAAATGTCATTTAAATTTCTGAACTTCTTACCTCTTTCATTTGGTGTACAAGTGCTTGAAGAAGCACTTGAATTTCCTCCTTGTGGTGTGCTTGTAGAAGCACTTTCATTTCTCCTCAAGGGTTTCTCTTGCTGTCCTTGTGTTGGTGCTGCTGTTTGGGGATGTATTTCAGCCATCTCCTCATCATTTTCATCATGAGACAAACAATTTTTAACATTCACTGTTTTCTCTATGCTTCCATCCCAAGCTTCCTCCTCAATGAATTGAACATCTCTGCTCACAAAAAACTTCTTGGTTGATGGGATATACAACCTGTAAGCTTTGGATTCCTCACTGTATCCAATGAAAATACATTTCTCCCCTTTGTTGTCCAACTTCCTCCTTAGCTGATCTGGAATGTGTGCATAAGCCGCACAACCAAAAACTTTCAAGTGGGTGACTCCTTGCTTTCTCCCACTCCATACTTCTTCCGGCACTTTGTTCATGACTACTTTTGTTGGGCATCTATTCAAAATATATATTGTACAGTGTACAGCTTCAGCCCAATAATCATTTGGAAAATGCTTTGCCTTTAACATACTCCTCACCATATCCATGATTGTCCTATTCTTCCTTTCGACAACTCCATTTTGTTGCGGGGTGTACCTAGCTGTAAATTGCCTATGTATTCCATTTTCTCTACAAAAACATAGAAATTCCTTGGAGATATACTCACCTCCTCTATCAGTTCTTAAAACTTTGATATGCAACCCGCTTTGGTTTTCCACAAGTGCTTTGAAATTTTGAAATTTTTCAAACACTTCACCTTTGTTCTTCAAGAAATAAACCCAAGTTTTTCTTGTAAAATCATCAATTAATGTTAGAAAATATCGGTTTCCTGCTAGCGATGGATTTTGCATCAGTCCACATAAGTCTGAGTGGACAATCTCTAAGGGTGCCTTTGTCCTTATGCTTTTCCCTGATGGAAAACTTTCTCTATGTTGTTTCCCCAAGTTACAACCTTCACAAAGGCTGTCTGGTTTCTCTATCAATGGTAATCCTCTTACCATTCCTTTTCTACTCAACAAGTTAAGACCTCCAAAGTTGAGATGTCCAAATCTCAAGTTCCACAACCAATTTTCATCCTTTGGTATGCTTTGAAAAGCCTCTTGTGTCACTGCTGCTATTACTTCTTTATTTTTTAAATCTGCCCTTATTCTGAGAGGGAACATCCTGTTCCTCGTCATCTTCACTTCAACAATACATCGTTTTCTCGGTTTTCTATCCATGATGGTGCATACATCATTCTCAAAGAAGACCTTGTAACCCTTTTGAACAAGTTGTCCAATACTCAAAAGGTTACACTTCATTCCAGGAACATAATAGACATTTGCTATGGTTTTCTTTTCACCTTTCTTTGTAAGTATTTTTACTTCTCCTTTTCCCATAACAGAAACTTTACTATCAGTCCCAAGTGTGACTTATGATTTCACATTTTGATCTAAAGCATAAAACAAGGCTATGTTTCCTGTCATATGGTTGCTGCAATCGGAGTCTAGAAACCATATATCATCACTGTTTGTTTCAGCCATGTTACAAGCTAAAAGCACATTATTTTGGCTGATATTTTCTCTAGTGATATTTGCACTAGATCTATTACTCATATCATGCTGCTTCTTCCTACATTCATTTGCATAATACCCATATTTTTTACAATAATAACATTAGACATTGGATTTTTCATACCGTTGTCCTTGAGCATGATGTTCTCCACCTTGTTGGTTGTTGCCTTGGCCTTGGTTCTAATTTGGATTGTTGCCTCTTCCTTGAGCATTTGCTGGACTGTTTCTTCCACCTCTGTTTTAGCTTCTGCCTCTTCCTCTCTTGTTTCCCCTGCCTTGACCTCTTCCTCTTCCAAAGGACATCTGGGTCTTGAAGGCTTGCTCTAGAATTGAGTTTTGATTTCTACTCAACCTCTGCTCATGTGTTATCAGTGATGCATGAAGTTCATCAACTAAAAAGTTTGAGAGATCCTTTGTCTCTTTTATGGTGGTGACAATCACATCGAACATTGAGGGTAGGACCCTCAACAGTTTCTCCACAATCCTCCTTTCTTCAATAACTTGTCCATGAGGTCTTATTTGTATGACCAGACCAATCACAAGTGTAAAGAATGAGTCAATATTGTCTGACTCCTTCATGCACAAATTCTCAAAATCTCTCCTCAGCAACTGTAGTTTTGCTGTCTTCACTTTCTCCATGCCATGATAGGCTGTCTTGAGAGTTTGCCATGCTTCTTTGGATGTCTTGGCTGCTGATATCCTTGGAAACACACTCTCATGCACTGCTTGATAAAAAAATATGAGGGCTTTTGAATCCTTCTTCTTATTGCTCTTCAATAGATCTTTCTCTGCCTGAGTTAATCTATTAAGCTCATCTTCATCTCCTGGTTCTTCAAACCCATATTCAACAAGTTCCCATAAGTCTTGTGAGGCAAATAGGGCTCTCATGGTTATTGCCCAATAGTCATAGTTTTTTCCATTAAACTGTGGGAGTTGAGTATTAAAAATACCCATGCTAGTGCTGGTGCTGGAGCCAGCCATTCCTTGCACTCTCAGCTATGCTTCAAATATTTGACTGTGTATTTAAAAAACACTGAGTGTCTTTAACAGAAACACAAAAAAAAACTTTGAGAAATACCTGGATCCTTTCTTGACTGAGAAGTTGCTATAGCAAGAAGTCCTTCCTTCAGATTCTTTGACACCTTCAAAGAGCCTGGATAAGCTCCAATACCACTGTTGGGAATTTTCTGGTAAATTCCAAAGCAAAATCACTGAACAGAGAGTAATACTCTGTTTTGCCACAGGATCTTTAACACAGGGAAGCAAAAAAAAAAATTCTCCAGAGAACAGAGTTTCAGCAACACGCATAAAAACTTTCTATTCATTAATAAACTGCCTGTTACATATTTCTTCCTCTCTCTCAGAGGGATTCACCACGAACTAAAAAAAATTTACTTTGTCTCTTTTAGAAATTTTACACTACTGTGTGTAAAAATTTCTTTTACATTTACTGCTGTAAATAAAGAAAAATTACATGGATTTACTACTGTAAAAGAAATCCCTTACATATGCACTACTGCGAGTTTCATTTTGTTCTTTCAAAGAACAACCACTAAATAAAAAAACTTCACGCTGCTACGTTACAAACTCTCTTCATACATATTTTCTTTACACTGCTGTGTAATTTTCATTACATATTCACCAACCAAAAAAAACTTACATTACCCTTTTCACTGATGTGTGAAAGATTTCATCATTCGCACTAATGCGTGCTTCCCTTCTCTTCATTACATGCACCCCCGGTATTTTCTTAACAAAAAAAAAACTTACACATACACTTTCACGCTTTTACCTATCATACTCCCATGAATAATTAAAAACAATATAATTAAAATACTATTAGCTATGCCCATACTTCCGTGACTTAAACAAATAATAAAATTAAAAACATTTATCTACAATCTACGAACAGGAGTAAATACCATTAATTTCTTCACTGAAACAAATGGCGGTCAAACCCAAAACTTCAAGTAAATCCTTGTTGCAGGTTTGTATATCAACTTTGGCTTAATCGAACGGTGGAAAACCTTCTTCTCAATCCAACGATATTGCTTGGTCAAATCAAACGAACGTTATGTCCCGATAAAAAGTGGTTTTGGAAAAGTACCGTGGACAGGCGTCGAAAGGTGTACAGTATCGAGGCGTTTGAGAGAATGCCACTTGCTCATGAAAAGCGGTGCGATAAGCTTGGCAGATTTCCTGAAATGGTTTACGGTCGTTGTTTAATCGAGCTGCAGTTGAAATTATATTTCAACAATTCATTATCCATGAATTCTTTGAAATCAAATTGTAGAGATTATTATGGTTGTTGAGTAGATAGATTATATACCTCCAGTTTCGTGCATCACATTAGCGAAGAAGGTAGTGAGCTCTCTCTTCTGGTCGTTGCTGGCACCAGTGGTGCCAAATCCAGAATATGCATTTGCAGCTGCAATGAAAGTGTCGTAAGTGTATAATCCTTTGCCCTCGCAGGAGCTGGCAGCTACACCCGCAAGGCCATCGAAGACACTCTGGGAAATTATGGTGCCCATGTTTCCACCTCCGGTACTAGGAGATCCTCCACCTGAGCTTGTACAGGGGCCGCTCTGGCAGCCATCGCCGCAGTAGTCAGAGGTCGTCCCACAGTATCCATACTTGCTGCAAAAAAGACCGCTGGCACAGCCACAGTTTTGAGCATTAACACTGACGCCCACCAGGAGCAGCACTAGCACCAGAGCCATTACCGAAGTACCACAACTAACCCCCATAGCTAAATATTTTCACTATTGAAGAATCCCGCACTCATTCCAAGAACTATTGATATCTTTATGGAACTACTCATTCCAATTCTTCTCTCTTTATAGAGAAATCCCAACTCAATCTCCTCTTCCCCTAGTACTTGTTAAGGTTGGGTCAATATTGGCAGCTTTTATTTTATTAAACAATTGCAGCCACCTGGAGTTTGATTTTATAAACTAATTGTGAGGACTTCATAGGCGGCGGGACGCGCTAACATTGCACACCCGCAAGTCTGACTTAGCATTGGGTCTTTACTCCTTATGCGTCAGATGAATCGAATCTGTAATCAAGAGAGAATGGTTGTCCTCTAAAGACCTGAGAATTGTAGATCTGAACATTCAATAGGCAGGAGTAAAATCAAGTCTGTTCCATTGATACAGTATCAAATTTGAGAGTGAAATGGCTTGTGATTTGTTTTTCAAATACAATTTTAAGAGATTTATTATTATTATTATTATTATTAGAAGAAGAGATTGTGATTAATAAAATAGATGTGAAAACTCGAGTGTTTCCATTTTGAAATTCCAACCCTAATTGAATAAATAAATTGCATTCCGTACCCTATTGAATAAACTGAAGCTGCAATTGAGATAAGATGTCGCCTGATAAGCATTGAATGCATCGAATCCGCCTTGCGGGACGTGTAGTGTTGAATGCGAGGAGTTCAAGTTTCCCTCATGTCGGTTGGGGCTTTCCATCTCAGTAATTTGTGGTTGTTACGATGATGGGATGACATCATTTTCTTGGAAACGAGATCCCAATTCTATGATAGTGTTTTGAAGGACATGTGAACACACCCTAGCAAGATGTACAAAATTGTGTTTAATTTAATTTAGGTTTTTTTCATCGTAAGGAAACTTTTAAAAATCGCACCATTAGAGTGAGTTTTGTCTACGCATTTGGAACCATATAGTGTTGTAAAAATCACATTATTAGAGTGAGTTTTGTCTATCCATTTCGAACCATATAGTGTTGTAAAAGTGACATCATTAGAGTGAGTTTTGTGTAAGCAATTCAAACCATATAGTGTGGTTCATTGTCACCAAGATGAAGAACAAGATTTTGGCATGAAGTTAAATAGATGAAGAGATAAAAATTTAACGGCTAGATTTTGACTAAATAATAATAATAATAATAATAATTAACTAAATAAATCAATAAATAATGAAAAAAAAAAATCTTAGTCAAGATAAAAATACAAATAAATAACAAAAATTGTATATATATATATATATATATATATATATATATATATATATATATATACACTTAACAAGAAATGGCACGGATCCAATAACTCCTAGCTAATTTTCCAGCGATTGTTTCTCTTATTGCTTCGCTTTAGGGGCTAATATTCGCAAATGGGCTAATCTTTCATGCTTTTTCCAAAAACAAAATTCATTACTTTCTCTTTCTTCTAAAAATTATTCGCCTAAAAATTATTCGCGTAAATTCTATATAGAGACTATATAAAATTATTATAAATTTGAATAGTTTTACGAAAACATTGCCAAGCATTTTACAAATTGCATATTATATACTAGTGAGATTTGCCAAGGTTTCTAAACTTTAAAATTAATTTCCATCCTTAAAATTTTCCTTTCTCATATATATATATATATATATATATATATATATATATATATATATATATATATATATATAAACTTAACAAGAAATGGCAGGGATCCAACAACTCTTAATTTTCTAGCCATTGCCTCTATTCAGATTGCTTCGCCTCCTTTCAATCTCTGTAGCTTCCCTAAACTTACGGTGATGGAAATGATCTATCTTAGCAATGACTCGAACCTCTTTAATCCACATGTGGTGTTTTTTCTTTTCCGCATGTTCTGCTAATGTTGAAGAGCAGGTCCTCCCATGTTTGATGTTTGTCGCATGTTCCTGAACTCTCTAATTTATTGAGTGGCCAGTGTCACCAACATGGGGTGTTCCACATGAACAAGGGATTAAATAAACACCTTCATATTCTTAGGGTCCACGAGGTCTTTTACAGATCTCAGGGAACTTTGAATAGTGTCAAGGGGCCTAAAGGTTGAGGGAGCGATGTGCTTTCTTAGGATCCTTGCAATCTTGTGGTTGGTCCGTTGTATAAAAGGACGGTGTACCCAAGAAAACCAATCATTGGATTCTTTTCTAATCTTGGAACCCTTATCAACGTTAAGGAAATCCCTAAGACATTAGAGCTTATTATAGCCTTTATTTTTGAAAACCTTGATCAAGATGACTTTCATCGGAAAATCTAAACACACGAGTCACTGAAATGTTGAGAACACCCAACTTTTGAGCAGGAAAATAATGAGACGTAGCGTGAAGACACTACTCCGTGTGAGTTTTCTTTTGAAAGACTTGGTGTGAGAATGATCCATCATCCTTCTTTGAAATAAGGACGTCAAGAAAAAGAAGGCTCCCATCCACCCATTTCTTGATTTACTAAGATTTTTGGTTAGTCCCCTCTTCTGTGGACTCTAGCAATTAGTCTTATTTCATTTATATGATCACATATTTAGTCTTATTTCATTTATAGGATCACATATATATCAAATGAAGAAGATTAAACTTGAAATGGTGGTTTTTTTTTAATTAAAAAAAGTGCCCAAAATGTAATTTTAAATTATTAAACTAGTATAAAAATAAATTTAACATTTTTTTTACTTTGTTTTTAAATATTAATATTTTTATTTTCATCCATGATTTCTGTGAAATGCTTGTCATTGTTTTCCCAAGTTATTAGAAAAAAAAGTCAAATTCATAAAATATTAAACTAAAGCTATATTAAACTAAAATTTAGATTAAGGTATTTATTTATTTTAATTATTCTTAATTATTTTATTTCAATTATGATTAATTTCACAGGGCTGATGGAAGTTTCTTTGATGATGGAAGGAGGTTAGACCTTAAAATTTAGATCCCATTCAAAAGGTGATTTATTCTAATGGGGAGACATCATTCAAATCATAAATCAATTTTTCCATAGATGCCTATGGATGTTTGCATAATATCCTTTTCTCTAACATGATGTGGTGTGTGTTAAGGACCAACTTTCCTCCCTGACACAATGTCTTTTAACTCTCAAAATTGTTTTTAATCCTAACACAACATTCTTTGACTTGTGAAAGCTTTGGTTATCTCCTATTATGCCAAAACACATGATAGCCCACCCCAGGGTTAAGGTTTTTAAGCTCTTAAGTTTCTAAAATTTTTGTTAAAAGGTATTAACTTCTTAGGAAGGGGTTTTTGAGAATGAGTATCACAAAGACATCTCATCTTAGAGATAAACTAAGGCCATTATAAATAAATTGTATTGCTTTGCATATTGCATTATTTTCACTATTTAATTCATTAATGAAGTTTGGTTTCATTATGTTATTGTGCTTTATATAATATATTTGTGTTATTTTCCATGCTTTTCTATCTTTGTTTCATTCTCAATATGATTCAAATTAGTGGCATTAGAGTAATCTTCTCTTTTTTATTGTATCATTCATGTCCCTAATGAAATTAGGGCATAAAGACATGCGCCTTGAGCTAAATAACATTGTTGAAGACTTCCTTTACTAACCTTAGTGGTTTCCGATTGCATAAAATAATGATTAGAAACCAAGAGATCCTATCAAGATATTTATCAAGGAAGCCTTGCATGATAAAGGAACAAGATGATAGATAATTTCACCCAAATCCTTCAAAATATCCAAAAGGTGATGGAGCCACCTTTGACAACCAATCACTTTGGAGGTATGATGTCCTTCAAGGTACAAGTTAAATTTGACATTATTTTAATCGAAGGGAATATAGGCAATAATGTTTCAAATAAATGGTTAATTCTACTAGAGCGTTTTACCTAATTCAAAAAATTTCTAATGCTGAGAAGACCAACTTTGCACTCCTTATATTCCTTTCCCATTTCAAATATTAGTAGGCCACTTGATGTTTGCAACATATCAAAGATGAGTCTAAATCATTTGCAACAAACCACTTAATTGAATTTTTTTTATGCCATCAAGGAGAAATGTAACACTACAACAAATCCTTGTGATTAGCTTCCTATTTAGCTCCCTTTTTTCTTCCACTGACTTTTTTAGTGTATTTTTCTCCACCTTTTTGAAAAAATCGATGCTATTTATCGGGATGGTGTTATTTTGGCCTTTTTTTTCAACGATCACAGCTAGTCTCACAATACACAAATACCTTATATACCTTGCATTCAACAATGATACCAAATTTAATGAGTGTCACATGATTTTAAAATACCACAATGTCATACACAAGTACATCTAAATAAAATCGTGGCTTATAGACATATTTTAATCCATAAATAATAGGCTTATAGCCTCTCCATTTAACCAATGCAAATTCTTGAGCCATTAAAAAATTCACTAGTGTTCCTAAACATACTTTTGAGACTATAAGATGATGGTTTAAAAAAATGGTTGTTTATGCTTATGTGTATTTAGCTACAACTAGCTTCCCTTATGTCTTGAAATGTTTAAACCAATGTTCACTAATTGGCCTCTCCATTGCAAATCATAAGGCCCACTTTTGGGACATGTTGACCTAATTTATACCTCGTAAACCTCTCTTTGGAAATGATTAATATACATATTATGCACTTAATGATGGAGGAAATGTGCTCAATTATGAAGTGTGTGTTATGTCTTCTTTTATCTATTTCTTTCATGATTTTAGGGATATATACATGCTACATTGACCCATACTTCAAGTAGGTCAAATCAAGGGAGGTTTCATGCTCCAACATGACATGAGGAAAAAGAGGAATTATGTCCTCTCATCCACCCATAAAGGGTGTCAATACTTAAGCACACAATTGCAACATGAACCATTCAAATTTATAACTCAAGAGAATCAATCTATCAAGGGATTTAATCCCTAGAATTTAGGAACTCGTTTTTAGTGATCTTGGAAAAACAAGCCTTCAATCAACGAATGATTGAAGGCATAACCACCTCCCACCCCCTTTGACCATCCTGGGACTTGGGAGGGTTACTTTTATACCGAATCTCTGAGGTTTATTATGAAGATGGGTTTACCAAAAACCTTATTTTTGAAAGTATGCAGAATTTAATTTTGATACCATCACTGTGATCATCTCATCAAGATCTTTCTAATGACATAATATTTATCTCAATACAAGTCATGGATTCAAAGTTATGTTCATTAGAAGTTTTCATCCTATTGAAAGAGGTAGTGTCATCCCAAGGGAACCACGTTTCAACCACGTGGCGTCCACCAAGCCTTAGTGGCATAGCTATGTCATCATTGTGGGGTCCATGCCAAAGCATCTTCTCCCCAACGTGCCCCCCACACTATAGGTTAACAAGTTACAAAAAACTCAAAGTGGGCAAGCTCCTGGTGGGCATGGATCCCACATTGGAACCACAGCCAGGCTAAAGTGTAATCCACTAGATATGTGAGTTTTGTGGGAAAGAATTTAATATTTTCAAATATTGCATTACATATTACATAACTAAGGGAGACACATCAATGAATATGGAGTGATTTTAAGCTAACAAAATTTCCTATGCTATTATTAAATGAGGCACCTTGTAGTCTTTTGTGTGAGAATTGTATCCCCACCTCACACCTCCCATGGACCATTTTCCTTGAACCACACCATCACAAAATTCCCAAGGCGAGTCCTTTCGTATTGTGGTGTGTAATCGTTAGACGGAATCCTACATATGAGAGATTTGTGGGATAACATTTAATCTGAGCAATCCTTGCATCGCATATTGGATAATTGAAGGAGACACATCAATGAACAGGGAGTGATTCTAGGCTAACCAAATTTCCTAGGCTATCATCAAAGGGGGCACCTTGTACTCCTTTTTGTGACAATTATCTATCTAGGATTTAAAAACTTCTTCGTTTGTGGTTCCCTCCCATGAATAATGAGACCCTGTAGTACTTTGGATCTCTATCCAAACATCCCTTGAGAAAGTGGTCTAGAATAATATGTTGGTTTGTTTCAATGTCTTGCTTTGTAGTCGCTACATTTGCTTGGACCACTAAAACTCTTTTTTCGAGCTTTTCTTGAGTTAAAAATTGGTTGGAAACTTTTTTTTTTTTCTTTAGAGAGAATTTTAGGATGCACAACTTTTTATCCGCTTTGAGAATGGATCTGTGAAGAATTTTGGAGTGAAGCTGGACAATTTACCTTTTAGCCGAATTTAAGGACTATTCATTCATTTTCTTGATTCAAGGGAGAAATAAATGAGTTTTGTTCCATCTAGTCCTTTCATCTTCATGGAGACCCATTGCCTTTCATCTTCATGGAGACCCATCTATTTCCAAAACATCCTGTGAATACGACTTGTGATGAAATCTTAATGTGAAATCTAAGTGAGGAAGAAGTATTCCAGAGTTCCTTTAATATGACTTTGGGAGGAGTACCAATGCTTTCATTGCAGTTGGCAATGCCTATTTTGGATTTGGTACCACAGGATCCTTATGGAGAGATGGAGAAACCAGAAATTTACAGAAGTTAACATGATAAATAAATCACACAATAAAACTACGGGTGCCAATTTGGAATTGATTGAATTACTTAACACCGGAGAATAAATAAATAAACCCAACTTTATGAATAAACCTTTTTATCGTCTGAAAGATCTTAGAATGCTAATAGAGTAATACTAATTTTAACTCTTACAAGTATGTTAGCTCTTTCCTGAATTTAAATTCTGCCTGTAACACATGTAAGTATCATGCGAAGATTATGAATTTTATATTTTTCACTTCTGGTTTTGTATTTTTATTCTATTTTTTTTTTTAAAAATTGGCAGTGCCTTGTACTTTAGGTATTGTTAATGGAACATATCTATCATTTTTTATAAGATCATCTTTGTTTTTCTTTCGTCTCCTCTTTTATTATTGGAATAACTTCAACCATTCTTAATAGTTGTGTTCATTTCTTTTCTATATCTTATGATGTGCTTATCACAACATGTCCATACCAACTTTCATCTCCACCATACCTGAGCTTTACAAAGCAATCCTCAAGAAATGTTAATTCAAGCTCATGGTTAAATTCAAATTCAATATTTGTTGTAACCTTATTCATATCTTCAACAACTGCAATATTTTTTTGGTTGCTGCCAACAAAAAATATTCCATATAAACCCATTCTTAACACTTTCGTCCACCCTACCATCCATGATTGCGGTTTGCTATTTCTTATGCTTAGTACCATCTTTTTCATTATGATGAATTAGGCCTCTGCTTAAACTTGCAGAACTATGTATTATGCAAAAATAGCACTTCCCCCAGCTACTTGTACTGCATCTGGATACCGTATTGGATTATGATGAATTACGCATCTAATTGCACTCTCACAAATTAAATTTGTAAAATTTGATGGCTTTGAAGTGTAGTTGAGGAAAATGTTGTCTGTTTGGCAAAGTTACGATTAGCAGATTGACCTACCCGGAAAGCAAGCGTTACTGATCGGAACAATACGGCCAATTTTGATGATGCGTTAGAAAATGGAGAAACACGGATTGTCGTCCAATTTTTTGGAAATTCCAAGGAGAATCATCATACAAGATGCAAATTTAAGAAAACCAATGATACTTTTGTAACCGTTCAATTCAACTAAATGTGTGAATGAATCTATGTGCGGTGCAAATTTTAGTTAGTGGATAGCCATGGACATCTTTGGCATTTTATTGATATATTTGGCAGCCATGAAGAGAAAAGAGATTTAGTAGGAGACATTGGCTCCGGGATCCACACCCAACTGGATACATATAGTATTGTAGTAATTAACTCTACTGTTTATGGCTTTAATTGTGGTGCCGAAGCCCTGCCCGGAGGTTATGGAAGAATGACAGTTCTGCATCCAGAACCACACGGCAGTCTTGAAGGAGATGGTGGCGTCTAGCCCCACCACGTCTGGGTTGTTCAGCCCATCGAAGCCTATGTTTTGCCCAGCTACTCCGTAATTGTAATTCTTGCATTCATTAAAAATTCAAAAGTCGGTTTGTTAGCCCTCAGTTACCATTACAGATGAGACGAGGGGATGGTATTAGTGAGTTACTTACCAGCTTAACTGGAGAGGGCCGCGCCCATGGTAGCTCTTCCCGCTCACACACGGCCACGAGGTGGATGCCGCATCACAGTAGATGATTGGAGGATTTATCTCGTTGATGTAGCACAGCCCAAACATGATGACGAAAGAATTAATTAATTAATTAATTGATCTATCAAAATTCATCATCCATGAATTCTTTGAAATCAAATTGTAGAGATTATTATGGTTGTTGAGTAGATAGATTATATACCTCCAGTTTCGTGCATCACATTAGCGAAGAAGGCAGCGAGCTCTCTCTTCTGGTCGTCGCTGGCACCGGTGGTGCCAAATCCAGAATATGCATTGGCAGCTGCAATGAAAGCGTCGTATGTGTAGAATCCTTTGTTGGAATTTTTTGATAAATTCCATAACAGACAGACAAAAAATTGCTCTGTTTTTGCACAAAAAATAGAAAATCGCTTGCTGGAAACGGTGTTTCAGCAACACAGTTTGGTGTTGCAGCAACGCAGAATAACACTCTGTTTTAACACAGAAAAATACTCTGTTTTTAACTCAGAAAACAGAAAAATTCGTTCTCTGGAAATGGTGTTGCAGCAACGCAGTTTTTCTTCAGTTGCTGTAACTTGTGTTGCAGCAATGCTGTTCGTGGTGTTGCAGCAACGTAAATTTTTTACGTCAAGTATTTTTTGAGTTACGGTGTAACAGCAACGGTGACGGTGTAACAGCAACAGAAAAAATTAACTTGTATTCATCAAAATAAACTAACTGTTACAGATTTGTCTTCCTCATACTGAGGGAATTTCACAACTTCTATTACAAAACAGATTTACCAAGGAACGCTTCTGTTCCACACAAATAACATCTACCCTTTCTATCAGCAAACAACCAGAAATCAAATTACATTCAAATTTCTGCACTGCTGTGCATTTCACTATTCTGAAATTATTCTTCTTCCTCACGCTGTTGCGTGCTCTCCTCTGCTCTGTGTGATTCTTCAGCTGCTGCTTCTAACCTCAAAACAGAACTGCTGTGTGATATTTATATGCTAAAACATATCTGATTAAAACAATAAAATATTACAAAATATCTTCTAATGTTTATCTCTGTATTTAATGCAGCAAGGCGGTGATGCTTCTATCAAAAAACAAGTCGGCTGTCTGCAGGGGAATTTAATTGAAACTTTAATGCATATTAATGTGCAAAAATATCGGGCTTGACTTTGATGCACCGATCAGCCTGGAGTATTTACTGCAGATCAGATTCTTGTCCAGCTGTTCATTGTTGCAGTTGGAATTAAATTCCAACACTCCCCCTTAATTTCAACTGCTGCATACCCAGACATTTCCTGAAATGATCAAAACCTTTCTTTGCTAATGGTTTTGTCAAGATGTCAGCAAGCTGATCCTCTGTTCTGCAGTGCTGCAAAACAATCTCACCATTGTTAACCAATTCACGTATGAAGTGAAATTTGGTGTCTATGTGCTTTATTCTTTTATGAAAAACAGAGTTTTTAGACAATGTTATTGCTGAGCTATTGTCACAGTAAATGGTTGTGCCCTTTTTTTGTTCATGACACAAATCTTTGAGAACTCTTCTCAACCATACTGCTTGGCATGCTGCTGCTGTTGCTGCCACATACTCTGCCTCTGCTGTTGACAAAGCCACAACTGGTTGCTTCCTCGAAGCCCATGAGATGGCTCCCGATCCCATATGAAACACATATCCCGATGTGCTTTTCCTATCATCAACACTTCCAGCCTAATCACTGTCAGTGTAACCTGTCAACATGAAACTTTCAGAAGAGGAGTATAAAATACCAAACCCCTTCGCTCCATTCACATACCTTAGAATCCTCTTGGCTGCCTGCCAATGAGTCTCTTTCGGTCTTTCCATAAATCTGGAAATTAAACTCACAGCGTGCATAATGTCCGGCCTAGTTGCAGTCAAGTACATAAGGCTGCCAACTATGCTCTTGTACAGTTTTGGATCAAAATATTTGTTGCTGTCTTCTTTGGTTAATTTCAGCCCCACTACTGTTGGAGTCACAGTAGCCTTGCTGTTCTGCATGTTAAATCTCTTCAACACAGCTTCTACATATTTATCTTGAGAAATGAAAACACCATTTTCACTTTGGTTTACTTTAATTCCAAGAAAATATCTTAAGAAGCCCAAGTCAGTCATTTCAAATTCACTTTTCATGACTGCTTTAAAATCAACAATGAAAGAAGCATCATTGCTAGTAAAAATCAGATCATCTACATATAAAACAACAATAATAATCTTACCGTCATTTTGCTTTATGTAGAGTGTGGGTTCACCATCACACTTATCAAACCCATTCTCAATCAGATAAGCATCAATTCTGTTGTACCATGCTCTTGGAGCTTGCTTCAGCCCATAAAGAGCCTTTTTCAATTTACAAACTTTATGCTCTTGGCCTTCAACTTCATAGCCCGAAGGTTGATCAACATAAACCTCTTCTTTTAACACTCCATTCAGGAATGTAGATTTAACATCCAGCTGATAAATCTTCCATTTGTGTTGTGCTGCAATAGACAACACTGTTCTCACTGTTTCCATCCTTTCTACTAGTGCAAAGGTTTCATCATAGTCTCTGCCTTGTTGCTGCTTGTAGCCTTTCACAACTAGTCTTGCTTTGTGCCTTTCAATCTTACCTTCAGCATTGCTTTTGGTCTTATAGACCCACTTAACTCCAATGGCATCTTTGCCTTCAGGGAGGTCCACTAACTCCCATGTTTTACTCTTCTCAATTGCACCAATTTCTTCATTCATTGCTTCAATCCATTTATCTTCATTTACAGCATCTTCAAAATGGATTGGGTCATCAATATGACAATACAAAGCGAATAATGAATTCAGACCGGTATTGTTACTTACCTCTCCTTGTTCATAAATCTCATTCAGATTTCTGAATCTTCGTCTTCTTGGTGTGCTTGGAGTTCCATCTGAACTTGAGGGTATTTCAGATCCCTGTGGTGTTTCAGCATCAGTTGTTTGTGGTGTAACAACATCTGTTCTTCCTTGACTTCTCAAGGTTGTTCAGATTCCAGCTTGTGGTGTGGTTTGTTGTACTTGCTGTGGTGTAGGAGGAGCCACCAAGAAAGGATTATTTGCTGCTGTCCCTTCCTCTTGTTCTTCATGAGACACAATTGTCTTCACATTCGTTGTTTTTTCCAAGCTTCCATCCCAAGCTTCATCTTCAATGAACTGCACATCTCTGCTTACTATTAATTTCTTGGTGGATGGATTATAGAGTTTGTATGCTTTTGACTCATCACAATAGCCAATAAAGACACACTTCTCCCCCTTACTATCAAGCTTTTTCCTTAGCTGATCCGGTACATGTGCATGTGCAACACAACCGAATACTCTCATGTGAGTGACAGTTTGCTTTTGACCACTCCATGCCTCTTCTGGTATTCTGTTCATGACAGCTTTAGTTGGGCATCTATTCAAGATGTAAACTCCGCAAGTAATAGCTTCTGCCCAATACTGATACGGAAAATGTTTTGCCTTCAGCATACTTCTGACCATGTCAAGAATGGTCCTATTCTTTCTTTCAGCAACACCATTTTGCTGAGGTGTATACCTTGTGGTGAACTGCTTTTGTATGCCATTCTCTCTGCAAAAACGCAGAAAGTCTTGGGAGATGTACTCTCCTCCTCTATCTGTTCTGAGCACTTTGATATAATGCCCACTCTGTTTTTCAACAAGAGTTTTGAAGTGGCGGAATTTCTCAAACACTTCACTCTTCTGTTTCAGCATATACACCCATGTCTTTCTGGTGTAATCATCAATAAAAGTTAAAACATATTTATTTCCAGCAAATGATGGTATTTGCATCAGTCCGCACACATGAGAATGAAAAATTTCCAAGGGTGCTTTTGCCCTTATACTCTTTCCTGCTGGAAAGCTTTCCTTGTGTTGCTTGCCCAAGATTCAGCCTTCACAATGGCTGTTTGGTTTCTCAATCAACGGCAATCCCTTTACCATTCCCTTTCTGTGCAACAGATTCAGGCCTCTGAAATTGAGATGTCCAAATCTCAAATGCCACAACCAATTCACATCTTTCACCTGTTCTTGAAAGACTTCTTGTGTTACAGCCGCAATAGTTCTTCCTTCCTTCAAATCTGCCCTGAGTTTGAGAGGAAACATTCTATTGCTGGTCATTTGCACCTGTGCAATGATCTTCTTACTTGGAGGTATGTCTCTGATAGTACACAAATCATCTTTGAAGAACACGTTGTAACCTTTTTTTATGAGCTGTCCAATGCTCAAAAGATTACATTTCAGACCAGGTACATAGTATACCTCTGGCACAATCATGTGTTCTCCATTTTTTGCTAGAATACTGACTCTGCCCTTACCCTTGACAGTTATCTTATCATCCGTCCCTGTTGTTACCTCAGATTTCACATTTTCATCCAGATTGGCAAACATTGCAATATTTCCAGTCATATGATTACTACAACCTGAGTCTAAGAACCAAAAATCTTCTTGTTTGTCTTGTGCTATGTTACATGTTAACAACACATTCTTTGGGTTCTTATCTTCTTCATTTGCAAAATTAGCATTCTGCCTCTTATTCATGTCATTTTGTTTTTTCTTGCATTCATTGGCGTAGTGCCCAATTTTTTTACAATAATGACATTGGACTTGGGATTTGTCATACCTTTGTCCATGAGCTTGCTGTTTGCTTGAACCTTCAGCTTGGTTCTGATTGCAGCTCCTTCCGCTTGTGCTAGCAGGATAATTTCTGCCTCTGTTTTGGCTTCTTCCACGACCTCAGTTATTTGCTCTGCCTCAACCTCTTCTTTGGCCAAAAGACATCTGAGTCTTAAATGCTTGCTCAAAAGAGGAATCTGTTCCTCTACTCAGTCTGTGTTCATGAGACAACAGAGAAGCACTCAGCTCATCTACCGTGAACTGTGAGAGATCTTTTGTTTCTTCTATTGCTACCACAATAGATTCAAACCTTGAGGGTAAACATCTCAAGATTTTCTCTACAATCCTTCTATCTTCAAGAATCTCACCATGAGACCTTATCTGGGTTATCAAGCCAATAACCTGAGTGAAGAATGAATCTATTGTATCAGATTCCTTCATGCTGAGATTTTCAAAGTCTCTCCTCAACATCTGCAACTTTGCAGTCTTCACCTTCTCCATGCCTTGATAGGCAGTTTGGAGAATATCCCATGCCTCCTTAGATTTTGTTGCTGCTGCAATCCGCGGAAAAACACTTTCATGTACTGATTGGAAGAGGAAAAAGAGGGCTTTGGCATCCTTCTTTCTGTCACCCTTCAACTGGTCTCTTTCTGCTGCTGTCAAAGCAGCCAACGCTGTTGCATCTGCAAGTTCAGCATAACCTGTTTCAACCAGCTCCCATATTCCTTGAGAAGCAAACAATGCTTTCATTGTTATGGACCAATAACTATAATTTTTCCCATTAAACTGAGGCAGTTGGGGATTTGTCAAACCTGTTCCAGCATCTGCCATCTTAACCTGTATTGGTAAAGAAAAGATACTGACTGTGTTTTGAAAACAAGCGAAAACTTTCTCTGCTGGAAAAAGCTTTTCAACAAACTTCTTACAGCTCCTACAGTGAAAAAAAAGCTCTGTTTTTGACTCACTGAGTGCCTAGACTAGCTCTTATACCATGTTGGAATTTTCTGATAAATTCCATAACAGACAGACAAAAAATTGCTTTGTTTTTGCACTCTGTTTTTGCACAGAAAAACAGAAAATCGCTTGCTGGAAATGGTGTTTCAGCAACATAGTTTGGTGTTGCAGCAATTGAGTTTGGTGTTGCAGCAACCCAGAATAACACTCTGTTTTAACACCGAAAAATACTCTGTTTTTAACTCAGAAAACAGAAAAATTCGTTCTCTAGAAATGTTGTTGCAGCAACGCAGTTTTTCTTCAGTTGCTGTAACTTGTGTTGCAGCAACGTAAATTTTTTACGTCAAGTATTTTTTGAGTTACGGTGTAACAACAATGGTGACGGTGTAACAGCAACGGAAAAAATTAACTTGTATTCATCAAAATAAACTAATTGTTACAGATTTGTCTTCCTCATACTGAGGGAATTTCACAACTTCTATTACAAAACAGATTTACCAAGGAACGCTTATGTTCCACACAAATAACATCTACCCTTTCTATCAGAAAACAACCAGAAAGCAAATTACATTCAAATTTATGCACTGCTGTGCATTTCACTATTCTGAAATTATTCTTCTTCCTCACGCTGCTGCGTGCTCTCCTCTGCTCTGTGTGATTCTTCAGCTGCTGCTAACCTCAAAACAGAACTGTTGTGTGATATTTATATGCTAAAACATATCTGATTAAAAATATAAAATATTACAAAATATCTTCTAATGTTTATCTCTGTATTTAATGCAGCAAGGCGGTGATGCTTCTATCAAAAAACAAGTCAGCTGTCTGCAGGGGAATTTAATTGAAACTTTAATGCATATTAATGTGCAAAAATATCGGGCTTGACTTTGATGCACCGATCAGCCTGGAGTATTTACTACAGATCAGATTCTTGTCCAGCTGTTCATTATTGTAGTTGGAATTAAATTCCAACATCCTTTGCCCTCGCAGGAGCTGGCAGCTCCGCCCGCAAGGCCATCGAAGACACTTTGGGAAATTATGGTGCCCATGTTTCCACCTCCGGTACTAGGAGATCCTCCACCTGAGCTTGTACAGGGGCCGCTCTGGCAGCCATGGTCGCAGTAGTCGGAGGTCGTCCCGCAGTATCCATACTTGCTGCAACAAAGACTGCTGGCACAACCACAGTTTTGAGCATTAACACTGACACCCACCAGGAGCAGCACTAGCACCAGAGCCATTACCGAAGTACCACAACTAACCCCCATAACTAATAATTTTCTCTATTAAATAATCCCGCGCTCAATCTCAATGTTTGATATCTTTATGGAACTACTCAATCCAATTCTTCTCTCTTTATAGAGAAATCCCAACGCAATCTCCTCTTCCCCTAGTACTTGTTAAGGTTGGGTCAATATTGGCAGCTTTTATTTTATCAAACAATTGCAGCCATCTGGAGTTTGATTTTATAAACTAATTGGGAGGACTTCATAGGCGGCGGGACGCGCTCACGTTGAACGCCCGCGAGTCTGCCTTAACATTGGGTCTTTACTCCTTATGCGTCAGATGAATCGAATCTGTAATCAAAAGAGAATGGTTGTCCTCTAAAGACCTGAGAATTGTAGATTTGAGCATTCAATAGGCAGGAGTGAAATGAAGTCTGTTCCATTGATACAGTATCCAATTTGTTCCATTGATACAGTATCCAATTTGAGAGTGAAATGGCTTGTGATTTGTTTTTCAAATACAGTTTTAAGAGATTTATTCTTATTATTAAGAAGAAATTGTGATTAATAAAACTCGAGTGTTTCCATTTTGAAATTCCAACCCTATTTGAATAAATAAATTGCATTCCGTAAGATGTCGCGTGATAAGCATTGAATGCATCGAATCCGCCTTGCAGGACGCGGAGTGTTGAATGCGGGGAGTTCAAGTTTCCCTCATGTGGGTTGGCGCTTTCCATCTCAGTAATTTGTGGTTGTGACGATGATGGGACAACATCATTTTCCTGTAAACGAGATCCCAATTCTATGATAGTGTTTTGAAGGACATGTGAAACTTTCTGTAAAAATCTTACCATTGGAGTGAGTTTTGTTTACGCATTTAGAACCATATAGTGTTGTAAAAATCACATTATTAGAGTGAGTTTTGTCTAAATGTGAACCATATAGTGTTGTAAAAGTCACATCATTAGAGTGAGTTTTCTGTAAGTATTTCAAATCATATAGTGTGGTTCATTGTCACCAAGATGAAGAACAAGAAAACACAGAAGCTCATAATTTTTTATTTATGCTCCAATCTATTGCAATATTTTTGCCAAAACTGCCTTTGGAACAAGCTCCTACAGCCAAAAACAAGTTGTTACAACAATAACTGCAGAAACTACAACTCTCCGTAGTTGTTGAAGAAAATTTCAATTTTTGTAGAAAGTTGCTTTCTTCAAGTTTGAATTTTTGATGTGGATTGTGTACTGCATGCTGAAGTAGAAACCATGAAACATAAAGCATATTGACTAAAATACACCCAATGTTATTATTTTTCTTTAAAATGAAATGAATGAAAAAGCGTTGTAATGGTGTCATCATACTGTTGTTAAATGACAAAAAGATGAACATGCTTATATAAGAAACCAATATATTGTTGCAAGTTTTTGTTGATTCTGTAAAACCATATAGTTTTTATCCAAAACCAAAATTCATGGTACAATCCTTACCATGTGAATGAATGTGCCAAACTTGAGCATGGAAAGAAATCATTGGATTATCGGTCACTGATGAAAATCGTTAACCAATGCGAGACAACTCACCGATAATGTAAATGAGTGTCAAGGTACTTGAGTGCATCTTAACAGGGACGAATGAATGTGTTGAAGTTGAGTCACCGGCAAGATCTGACAATCAAGAAACATTGTTGTATTCCCATTGTTGTCAACGAGGAGGCTTACCATTGATGTATGCAAGTTTCAAGGCACTCCAAGTAATCTCTGATCTTCATCCCAGATAAAGTGTTGAGGTTGATGGGACAATATCTATTGGAAGGTGGGCCTTAAGGAATCCCACATCAGCCAACTTGAGCATAGAACCAAAAATTATTTGAAGAACCATAATAAAATATTGAAACCATAATAAAATTGCAAAAATTATTATGAACTTTTCTCTCCAATTACCTGGTTTTCAAGCGAAGCTCATGTCCAATTGCGCCAGCAAGTTGGTTTTCACAATAGTGTTATAGACATAGCTGGGCACATCAACCACAAACTTATATGTCGATGTATTAGGGCTCATAAACCCCTAAAAGAGTTGTTTCATACCCTAAAGGAACATAGTCATCTAAATACATCATTCCCCAAAAGTTCCACCTGAGAAACCATCCAGAAACTACCTAAATTGAACCATATTGACTGCTCCACTAGCAAAGTGTGATGCATACTGAGTGGTACACTGCCAAGGTGTGATGCATATTGTTTAGGCCTTCTATAGGGTGTGATGGGCGAGGATGGACAAATGTCCGGGACATTTGTCAGTTGATTGCTCATGGAATCTTCTAGAACTTTCTCTTATGCCACTTACCTCTTTGAATTCACCCAAGGATGAATAAGGGATCTAAGAAAAGCCAATCCCTTCTCTTGTGGAACCCATTGTAACAAGTGGAATGACACTAATCAAACCCCATGGATGACTCACACCCTTGCAAACATCTATAAATGGATCCATCATCCAAGAGACCTAGAGGCTGGAATATTGTGTTGGAAATAATACTGAGAGGGGGGGGTGGTGAATCAATATTATGAAATCAATAAAACTTTTTCATTTTCATACTTAGATACGTATATGCTACTTCAGTTATTAGAACCCACGGGTATACGCAACTGAGTCTAATGCAACTAGCGTATATCCAGAATACTTATGATTCAGTTAATTCATTGAATGTTGATCTTTAGTTAGTGCATCAAGACTTAATTAACCATATGAAGAGTAAGCAGTTACAGTAAAACAGAACAGATTATCACACACACGAGAAGCACACATGAACAACATGATATAAGGTGGAAACCCAATGTGGGTGAAAACCACCTGCTGCAAGTCGTCTCTATCTTCTCTTAATAAGAAACTTCCTTTTACAATAGTTATGTACTGGTGCAGTCTTATACCAGTACGCAGGCTTCTACCTGCAAAGGGCTACAACCCTCTCTAGTTTTCCAGACTCTCCTGGATGGGAGCTACAACCCCCTTAGCTCTTGTACTAGCTAATCCATTTACTAGTACGTAGGTGCATGCCTACTGATTGCTCCAATATTCACTTGTTCTCTAGCTGCTACTGGAAGGGAGCTACTACCCCCTTTGCTCTTGTACTAGCTAATGTACTAGTACGTAGGTGCCAGCCTACAATCTCCTTTCATCCTCGAGGGACCACATTTCATGCATTTCTAGACTGGATACTTCTGAAGCACAACACTATAATCTGAAGGCCACGTTTCATCAAATTTTCATACTAGACCCATAAATATCATTGAAGCACAAAACAATCAATACTAGCATCATCAATTTCTGAATCACTGAAACACTAAAACCCTGTCAACAACATAGTCACCAGAACACAGAGTAGAACACTGAACTCTGCAACAATATACAGAACTAACTGTATCAACAAAATCATGCATCAGAGTGCATACGCTACTTGGAAGTGTTGAACCAATGTGTATACACAAATTCACCAAGGTGAACCAGCGTATATGTCATCAATTACTTACATATAACTTGTATATACACGGATACTCCTTCTGAGTTTGGCCCACTGATTTCCTTCAAATTAACATATACGCGTCTATATCCACAGAAACAAGCGTATATACGCGGATACTCCTTATTAAACTCGCGTACAACCATTTCCAGATCAGCAACCTATAAATGTCCTATGAAAAGATATGTCTGAATATAGATATCAACTCATCATCATAAAATCATTCACATTATATCATATGTGTAAAACGCCATAGCCATCTTATCAACACGATCATCCATGTATTATCACTTGGGAATATCTGCATCAATCAACATATGTAAGTATCAACCTATCAACATATAGGTAAGAACTCATCATCATCATGTCTCCAACAATGCAACATTGAGTAATCATTCATGTATCTAGCACTATGTATCTTGAGCTCAAGATCTTTTGTCAAGGCTTTATATGAGCACCAAGAACTATAGGAATCCTGCATCATAACTGTATTATATGATCTTTATGCATATGACGACAACGGCATATGAGAGACTCATCATCAAGTAATGAAGATGTGTATTCAAGCTTTGTACTTCTCCTTATCCTTATGAAGATCACCATGTAAGCATCATATACACACCATCTAAGAATCAATCGACAAATATGATCTGAACATCAACTATGTAACCCCAAGAATCATATGAGATTTTATCATGGACAACTCATAACCACATCATAGCAAGATATATCATTTAGCCATATAAGCATCATCACCAAGGACTATTAACCATAATACCAACAATGCATTATTAAAGGCATATGCTCCCCCTTAACCTGTGCCATCTGTTTACTGTTAGATCTGATCATGCATATATCAGCAATAAGCATCAAGACATCATCATCATCAAGTTAGGATTAAAACACTTCTAAACATCTTACAAGTATCAAGACATTTACACACATCCTCAGTAGACTGTAACTATTAACCAATAGAGCAAATAATGGACTGAATCGTATCAGACCCTTTTTTTGGGCCTGTCCCCACTGCTTTTCCTCAAACTGACATATACGCGACTATGCAGTGTCAAACTCACGTATATACATGACTTACCTTTATGCAACATGCGTATGAGCTTTAGGACCCTGAATTTTTACACTTTCTGCTCCCCCTGAGTCTGTTATATCTGTATATGGTGTTATGCCACATCTTCCTAACTGTACTTCCTTCTTCTTCCATATCTTCAAGTGTGATGATGTTTTCTCCTTTTGGTGTGGTTCCCGTACCTTGTTCCAACATTCCTTTTCTATATGTCCAAGCTTGTTACATGAATAACATCTCATATGTTTCATATTCCTCCTGTAGCATTCAACAACTTTGTGACCAAACATATTGCTGGAAAAACAATATCCTTGAAAGTACCTGGAATGTGATGATCTTGAACCATTCTTCTTCTACATCTAGCTGCAACATGTCCAAGATTATGACATACATAACATTCAATATTATGCATTGGAGGAGTAAAAGATTTCCTTTGAAGAATTTCTTTCCTTGGCTATTGATGGGGTTTTCTTCTCATCTCTTCGTTGTGCATTTCAGATTTCTCATTAGCGTTTCTTGCCTCTCCTTCTGAGCTAGATTCACTTTCAGTGGATTCATAAAAAACCAAGACCAGTTTTGATAGCAAGAGACCTTTGACTACTAAGAATATCATCCAAGATCTTACTACTATCGTGAAATCATAAGAGCTTATCCTTTTCTTCTAATTTATCATTTAGAATATTTACCTCAACCTGAAGATGCTCTTCCTTTTCACGATAGTGCTTCTTCATGTCTTCTTCAGCTTTTCTTTCTTGTTCCAACTGATTCCTCAATTCAAGAACTTCGTTTTCTTGTTTTTAGAGTAGATATTTATTTTGCTTCTTTGATTCTTCAAGATCTTCCTTTAGTGAGTGGATCATAGCTTCAAGCCTTTCATAATAACTGGATCTATCTCTGAGTTTCTTGATGATTGAGCTCCTTTCATTGACTTTATTTCTTAATGATTTCACTTCATCCTGCAACTTTTGACATTGGTCTTCCTTGTTCTTGAATAACTTCCTTACCTTGTTTCCTTCCTCTAGTTGAGCTTTTAGTTTCGTAGCTTCTTCTTTGAAAGCACATTCCCTTTTATTCAATAGATCTTGTTGATCTCTAATTTTATCTGTAAGCGTTTTAAATTCTGCCTCCATTTGATATCTTTCTTGCTAACCCATAAGTGCAAATACAATTGCTTCGCTATCACATTCATCATCTTTAAGAGGATAAATAGATGTATCACCAGAGGATAACAAATTCATACCTGATAGATCTTGTTCATCTTCATTCTGAAGTGATTCTGAATCTGATGTGCTCCTTCCACATATTCCCCAATCAATACACCCATTGTCATAGTTCTTCTGAGATGCTTTCTTCTTCTTAGGTGCTTTCTTCTTAAGCTTCTTTCCCATAGTTCCACGGATCTCCTTCAAGCGATCAAGCTTCTACCAAAGGACCTGCTCTGATACCAATTGTTGGAAATAATACTGAGAGGGAGGGGTGAATCAGTATTATTAAATCAATAAAACTTTTTCATTTCCATACTTAGATACATATACGCTACTTCAGTTAGTAGAACCCATGGGTATACGCAACTGAGTCTAATGCAACTAGCATATATCCAGAATACTTATGATTCAATTAATTCATTGAATGTTGATCTTTAGTTAGTGCATCAGAACTTAATTAACCATATGAACAGTAAGCAGGTGCAGTAAAACAGAACAGATCATCACACACACAAGAAGCACACATGAACACCATGATATAAGGTGGAAACCAATGTGGGTCAAAACCACTTGCTGCAAGTCGTCTCTATCTTCTCTTAATAAGAAACTTCATTTTACAATAGTTATGTACTGGTGCAGTCTTATACCAGTACGCAGGCTTCTACCTGCAGAGGGCTACAACCATCTCTAGTTTTCCAGACTCTCCTGGATGGGAGCTACAACCCCCTTAGCTCTTGTACTAGCTGATCCATTTACTAGTACGTAGGTGCCTGCCTACTGAATGCTCCAATCTTCACTTGTTCTCTAGCTGCTACTAGAAGGGAGCTCCTACCCCCTTTGCTCTTGTATTAGCTGATGTACTAGTACGTAGGCGCCGGCCTACAATCTCCTTTCATCCTCCAGGGACCACATTTAATACATTTTCAGACTAGATACTCCTGAACCACAACACTATAATCTAAAGGCCACGTTTCATCAAATTTTCATATTGGACCCATAAATATCATTGAAGCACAAAACAATCAATACTAGCATCATCAATTTCTGAATCACTGAACCACTTAAACCCTGTCAACAACACAGTCACCAGAACACAGAGCAGAACACTGAACTCTGCAACAATATTCAGAACCAACTGTATCAACAAAATCATGCATCTGAGTGCATACACTACTTGGAAGTGCTGAACCAGCGTGTATATGCAACTTCACCAAGGTGAACCAGCATATATGTCATCAATTACTTATAACTTGATGCACTTCCTGACTTCAAACATATCCAGATTATTACATATACAAGGATAATATGTGTGTTAGCACCCGATCTAGTCCATCAGATCACATAAATATGAGTCATTATGATCCTGATCCAATATTAGTTCTCATCCATCAATACTGAAGCTAAACACAATCAACCAAACAGGATATGCAGAATACTGACACCTTTAAACTGTCATCAAAACTCATCAACAACCAAAACCACATGTAACTTCAAACATCATAGCTCAAATGGTATACGCTACTACAATGAACCAAACCTGCATACATACACGCTTACACCAAAGCCAACTCGCGTATAGATCTATAAATATTCAATCATGACTTGTAGCGATTTCAAACTTAGGTTATACCCAGTTCAGATCATTACATGCGTAGGATAAACATAATCAATCATATAGAGATAGTTCATTTCAAACCATTTGATCCCGATCTATCCTTAAATATTTTTCTCCATCAACTGGTGAGATCCCTCCTTAGCTCAGATCAAGCAATGCATCATCAACCCAAAACTTGCATACTAGATCTTATACTTCATCAGATATGCAAGACTTTCTCATTGCACTTGCCTAATGATCTTCTTCTCCTTTTATAGTCTTAGGCCTTTCTCAATACCATGGTCTGAAACCATAATAAAACAATACCATGGACCTAATACTTGGGATCAACACTTCTGACGAGAGACCATGGCCCAAAACCATAGGTTCAAATACCAAGGACTAAATACCATGGACCAAGCATAAGTTCTCCGACATGCGCTTTTCCTTCCATGAAAGTGCGTGTATACGCATACGCGTTTTTTCAACGACTAACACACGTGTATACGCGTCTCGGTCACGATGAACCTACGTATATATATTTTCTCTTCATTCTTGTAGTCTGATCATCAATTCCTTGCTGCTGACCTACTGCACTATGATCTGTCATCTGTGTGATTTGCCATCAAGGACAACACTTGTCTCATAATGCCAACATATTGTAAATTGCAAGGAAGTGTTGATAGTTTGTAATTGAGGAAAGAGCATTGTATTGTTGGAGTGATCTTGCTATTTCATTTGTTGAAGAAGGATTGAAGCTGGGAGGATGATGCTAGATCAGACAACTGGGTTGTAATTCTCCCTTCTATTAATAAAGCTCTTCAAGTTTTCGTCCATATGATCGTGCAATTGTGAATGTTATCATTTGTGAATGCTATCATTTGTTCATTATATATCTGATTTTGTAATGTTTATGTTGTAATAGATCATGATGCTTTGATGGTTCTTTGTTGCTGTACTTGTGTAGGTACTCTCCAAGCATGTTAAGTACGGGGAGGAGTTGTAGGCTCTGTCAAAAGGGAGAGAGATCAAGAGAGGGATTAAGCGGAAGTTCCAGGTTGGTTCCATTATCTTTCTCATATCTGTTACACATAGAAGAAATCATTGAATTGCTTTAAACTGTTTTTTCTATGGTAGCTGCCAAACCTAGAGGGCTAGCATTCTTTAAGAATACTAGTTTTCCCATAAACAAATTGGCGACTCCGCTGGGGAATGAAAAGATGTTTGTTTGTTGTTATTGTTTGTTTTACGTTCAATTTGATAAGCTATAGACAGAGTCTAAAATCAGCCAGGTAGCCTTCGAACTGCTCTTGCTCTGCAATTGCATAGTAGATGAATGTTGCTTCAGTCAATCTCTGGTTTAGTTTATGAATTGAAAATTTGACTTGAAACCACATATAGATTCCCCTTTGGTAGCTCAGTAACCTTTCAAGGCACTCCATTATACTTTGCTCATCATTGTTCATCAAAACCCACCTTAACTCATTGAAAACAACTCCACATTTGAGCCAAAACCCATTTCAATTGCCCTCCCTGGACCATCGCATTGTCTTCCACTGTGACTCAGTATGCATCACACCTCCCAAGTGCAGTAAGTGTGATGAATCTCAGTTTCTATGAAGCCCAGGTGCGATGATTCACTGATCTCTTTTTCCATCTAGAAATTGAGGGTTTTTTACCTTGTTTTCAGTTTTGTTTGGTTGTTTTGCTGCAAATGAACAGTGCCTCCTTACTGAAACTTACTTGCATCACTTAGATAAGCCTAAATTACATTAGGATTAGTGAATTTTTTTGTACGTTTCTTCATCATTTACAATCCTTTGTCGAAAAGTTGTTTAAATCAATTTGTCGCTTTGGTACAAAAAGTGTCGTAATTGTTGTTTTTTGTCGAAAAGAGAAATGTCGTAAATTATTCCTTCCCTTGATAATCGATTGAACTTTTCTTCATGTACTTGGTTTGATTTGTTTATATTTGAAGTGTCGAAAGCATTTTTATTCAAAATTGAAAGTTTCGTTTAGAATCTTCCTTTCTCTTTTGAAGAAGAAATTGTCGAAAATGTCATTTTGAGTGAAATATTTTAGATTTTTACTGCATTTAGTTTTCCCTTTTGGCATTTTTCACATTAAGGAAAACATAAACAAATACATGCATTTTCATTTAGCATTTTTTCTTTTGTGTGCGAAAACATGATTTATGGAATGCACTAGTGTGTTCTCTTTGCTCTTTGCTTAAAAGCACTATCATATTCTTTCCCTAGTAGCTAGGATTTTCATCGCTCAAATAAATAAAGATTGTTTATCATTGTAGATTGCATCTTAGGAATTTTAGATCATCATCATGCGATGAACCATTGAAAGGAAAACTCTAAATAAGATCAACTTTAAAATAAATTTTAATGAACCTAACAAAGCTTTGGAACTTAACGCAACATATCTAGAGGTCTAGGCTAGTGATATGTTCCTGCGTCGTTAAAACTAGTGGCTATTGTTTTCATTCAAGGTTGGGTGATTCCTCCTCCTTGATACGACAAGTGCTAGCATGGACTTGTGCTCCTCGTATCGTTGCGCATATTTTGGGATACCACAATAGGCTTAAATCCTTTATCCATGGGAAACTGAGTCTGCCGCCTTATCGATCGCAATGCACTAAACACAGCATTCGGGAAGATTGACTGTCGTACATAAGTCCTTGGTAATTTCTTTTTAATTTACCACCAAGGTGTATATTGCAGTTTTGAGATTGGTTTGGTAATCCCTCTGTTTAGATTTTCCAGAGTAGTCACTTTCATTCCTTTTCGACTCTTTAAAAGGAAAGGTCCATCTGAGCACTTGTCCTTTCAAGCTCATTAAAAATCGAAGGAGACTAGAGTCATCTTTAGCTTTTTCTCGACTCTTAAAAACTGAGAAAGAAAAGTTGTGTCCAAGCATCATTAAGATTAATTGAATTCGAAATAACATCCCTATCTCTGAGTTGATCTTAGGTTGAGACAAATGTCAACAAATTCGGAGTCCACTGATCAAGAAATCCCTTTTGATGGGAATCCTAGTTCTTTTCCTTATTTCGGAAATATTGGTGCTCCTTATATGGCTACCTTATCCCTTCGAAGACTTACCATTGGCCTGCTAGTATGGCTATTTTCAACCTCTTTGGTTCAAAATGTCGTGATTTCTCCACAATCGAGTACACCCTCAACTAGACAAAATCAACCTCCAGTCGATCCTGAAGTTGACCCTTCACCTTCTTCCTCGTTTGTTTCTTCCTCCCCTTACTCCTCTTCGCTTGGTGAAAGTATTGATACTAGTAACCAGGTGGCTAAGAAGAAGAAGAAAGGGTAGGAGAAGAAGAAGAAGCCAATTCAACAAGAGGGCAACCAAGCAACCATTGCTCTGAATGCAACATGTAATGAAAATTCGTCCATTAAGCTTCACAAACCCAAATATCCATGCATAATTTCTGCAAAAGACCATTTTCATCGAAATTGTCCGTACTTTCCTCGGATCTTGAAAGAATGGTCTTCCCATTCACACCATCCCATGTCATCAACCTCTGGAGATCATGTTGCTAACACACTATCAACTAGTGATAGTAAAGTTCATGGACAGAAGGGAAAGGTAAGAATTCCATGTAGGTTATGTGAAGGTAATCATTCCCTTCACCTTTGTCCCTTCTTGGATGAAGCCAAAAGAGTGTTGGATAATCGTCCTACTTCACCGCAGTGACTTCCATCTGGTTACAGGAAACTCTCCCTAAATCCTTCACTAGTTGAAGAATCGACTGGCCAAAATCAACTGCCAGTCGAAACCACTCTCTGGGAAAGTGAATCCAATGAGTCTATACCTGACCCAAATCAACAGGTCAAAATTAAAGTTGACCCAATTTCACCTTCAGCTAATCGTACCTTTCCAGAAGAGAGTGAAAATGATACTGTTCAAGTTCTTTTTGTTACTTCGAATTCTAATGAGCTTGGGGGCAATCCACCTTTTCCATCAAGACAGGAGGAAAGTCCTCCAGTTATCGTAACTCAAGGGGTTAGCTCTCTCTTTTCTTTGGTACCCCCTCCAAGTAGTCTAGTCACTTCCTTTGATTGGAATCAACTAGCAGGATCCTGCCTTCCTTCTTATGTGCCTTTCCAAATCATAGTACAAGTTTGTAAAATGATTATGTCTTTCATTATTATAGATGAAGGCACATCAGTGAGTATCCTTTCCTCAACTTTCTAGAAAGCGCTTGGTTCACCACCACTTGTCCCGGTTACACAGAATCTGTTAGGCTTTAACAGAGGAACCAGTCGACCATTAGGGATCCTTCCAAAGTTACCTATCACTTTGAGAGGAAAGACCATTCATCTGAATGTGATGGTAGTCCCAGGACCTTTAGACTACAATTTACTTCTTGGGGATGACTATGTTTATAACATGGAAGCTATTGTTTCAACACTCTTCCGAGTGATGTGTTTCCTGCATGAAGGCAAGATTGTCACTGTTGACTAGCTTTCATTTCTCGATCCTAATATAGCTCCAAGTCAATCATTGTCCCTAAATGGTCCATTTATATCAACGATATCATCCTCAACACGGGTTAATTATGGGCAACTTTTTACATACCTACATCAGCTAGCAATCAATTCAGTGATGTTGTACATCATGCCGGGGGCATGCAAACCAATTCAAGCATATTTTTTCGTTTTAAGCTTGTGTAAAAAGGAAACTTAATCCAAGCATAGTTTGTTCGTTTCAAGCTTGTGTAAACATGAAACTGAATCCAAGCATAGTTCCCCATGGTTCAAGCTTGTCTAAAAATTAACCCATTAGGAATAGTTCCCCATGGTTCAAGCTTATCTAAAAATGAACCCATTTTCAATTTTTAACCCTTGTGATTGCCATTCTATCAGCTTTTTAAGCCTTGGTTGTTTTCATCTCATCACCACCATCTCTTTGGTAGACCATATGCTTTCACTTGATTTTTTTACCCTTTTTAAGGAACAGTTGCAATGAGTGGTTTTATTAGCCAGCCTCTTCACATAAATCAACATGTTTTGAAAAGTTCCAACATCACCGGAATCAATTGCTACCCTAGACACCACTCGTTCCTCAAAATAGAGTCCTCTTTAAACCCTTTTCAGACACGTTAAATATGAAAAGATTGTTGAGCGCTTGTCTTTTCTAGCGCGTTAAAGTATTGGAAATGTCATCCCTTCTGTATTATTTTATCCTTTTTCAGACATTGAGGGATTACTTTACGAAAAATAACTTATGGAGTTTTTTTTTCGTCCCTTTTCAAACTCTCTAAACATGAAAAGGACCAATTTATCCTTGTCGTTAAACTCATTAAAACAATAGCAACAAACTTGTCCATCTAGAGAAGACCGAGTTTCACTGTCGCTAGACTCGTTAAAACATTAAATAGCGACAAGTTTGCCTGAAGGGTGAATTATAGAACAAGCATATGTTATCCTCCTAAATCTTGACAAAAATAAAGAGGTACTGGTCAGCAATGACTGGGGAAAAAGGGAAAAAACTTGAAGAATTTATGGTAGCAAGTCGCTCTTGAACATGACACTTTCACTTCATCTCCATTATTGAGTTGGGTTGGGTTACTCCATTCACTGTTCATCTTACCATTAGCCTTTCATACAATCCATATTTTGGGGTTAACACTACCAATTAATTTCAGTGTCACCGACATGTTCAAGAGAAGTCACTCAGTTGAGAAAACACCATCCAGTTAATATCTCATCCATTGCAATACCTCCAACCTTCATTTTTTCATGACTGCCATTCCTGAACCTTGTGTCGTCAATTCATTTTTTCACCTCTAGAAATCATTTGTTTCATTTCATATCGTAGATGTGGGATACATCAAGGCCATCCTACGACAAGTCGCTTCTTGTCGAGATCAGTTCATTATCCAAGAAGTTGACTTAGAAACAACCCTTTCAGTGCTTTGGAGCTTGCATACATCAATAGCAAGTTTCTCACTTCCGGCGACAGGTTGACATCAATGGCCTTCAACTGAAAGATTTTGTATGGTGTTTGACATTGGATCATGTATTCACACCACGTTAGTTGTACTATAGTACCTTGAGGGTCATTATCATTATCGGTGATTCCTCTCGCATCTGTTAACAGCTCACATCATTGGCTGGTAATTAGGCGATGTCTTTCCATGTTTGACTTCAAAACATCTCTTCACATGGATTGACTTGTACATCGAGCAAAGATTGAACGAGTTTGAAGACCCCAGATCTAGTTTCATCCATTCGTGCTGCGATATATTCAGGGATATAAAAACATCAAATGTACAGAGGCTCTACACAGATGGTCATCCTAATAATGGATTGCAACCCTATATCTGTAGAATCAAAAATCTGTATTTGCAGACGACTACCTGATCTATGTACAAGAAATGAAATTTATAAAGCTGAGCATGGGAATGCCTCCCTCAGCTAGATCATGAAAGATTATATTATGATGATGTATTGTATTGTAACTTATGCAGGTCACCTACCAATTCGAAACTTCGGATCATGATAAAGCATTTCACCCGACATGGATATTTACGACCTCATGCTTTAAGGTGCAACTGTTATAAACATATTTGGGCACATCAACCCCAAACTTATATGTCGATGTATTAGGGCTCATCAACCCCTAAAAGAGTTTTTTCATACCCTAAAGGAACATAGTCATCTAAATACATCATTCCCCAAAAGTTCCACCTGAGAAACCATCCAGAAACTGCTTAAATTGAACCATACTGACTGCTCCATTAGCAAAGTGCGATGCATACTGAGTGGTACACTGCCAGGGTGTGATGCATACTATTTAGGCCTTCTATAGGGTGCAATGGATGAGGGTGGACAAATGTCTGGGACATTTGTCAATTGATTGCTCATGGAATTTTCTAGAACTTTCTCCTATGCCACTTGCCTCTCTAAATTCACCCAAGGATGAATAAGGGATCTAAGAAAATCCAATCCCTTCTCTTATGGAACCCATTGTAATAAGTCAAATGACACTAATCAAACCTCATGGATGACTCACACCCTTGCAAACATCTATAAATGGATCCCTCATCTAAGAGATCTAGAGGCTGGAATATTGTAAATTACAAGGAAGTGCTGATAGTTTGTAATTGAGGAAAGAGCATTGTATTGTTGGAGTGATCTTGCTATTTCATGAGGTGAAGAAGGATTGAAGCTAGGAGGATGATGCTAGATCAAACAACTGGGTTGTAATTCTCCCTTTTATTAATAAATCTCTTCAAGTTTTCTTCCATATGATCGTGCAATTCTGAATGTTATCATTTGTGAATGCTATCATTTGTTCATTATATATCTGATTCTGTAATGTTTATGTTGTAATAGATCACGATGCTCTGATGGTTATTTGTTGCTGTACTTGGGAAGGTACTCTCCAAGCGTGTTAAGTACGGGGAGTAGTTGCAGGCTCTGTCAAAGGGGAGAGAGATCAAGCGAGGGATTAAGTAGAAGTTCCAGGTTGGTTCCATTATCTTTCTCTTATCTATTACACATAGAAGAAATCATTGAATTGCTTTAAATTGTTGTTTCTAGGGTAGCTGCTAAACCTAGAGGGCTAGCATTCTTTAGGAATACAAGTTTTCCTAGAAAAAAATAGGACTTATTTTGCTCTTTACTTTTTTTTTTATTCTTTTTTTTTATTTTTTATATGTCCTACTCTACCTGAAAAAAAAAAAAAAAAAAAAAAAAAAACTTGTTCGAGTATATGAATGCTTCTAATGGAACCATGTGTGTAACAAGACGATAGATAAACTCATATGCAATTTTGAAAAATACTCTTTGATATGTACCAGTATATGAGAGACCAATTGCCTTGATTGAGATGATTTCAGAAGATACTGAAAATTGAGCATTGGGATCTGATGACTGTCTTGAACCAAGATTCAATTTAATATTTTCTTCCTTGGCTTCCTACTATTATGCCATGCAAGTCTTTAGAGATGTAATTCTCATTCATAGAATCTAGTGATAGGCATGCAAGAAAATTTTCAATCTCATGTTCCAACAACTTCTCTTCTTTAATGAGCATCCATGATTCTTGGAGCTTATCTAAATCTTCTTCTTCTAGTTGTTGTTATTCAATGACATATGGTGAATCATTTTGCAATACCTCATTATTGTAAGTGGATTGAGGTGTTTTATTGTTGGGGATTCGAAATGGTTGTGAAAGTAGTGGAGTGGGAATGGATCTTTGGGCTGTTTATATGGGTGGTAATGAGAAAGTTTGAATTGAGTTTAATTGATGGTGAAATTGATGTTGTGGTGGAGGTGAATGGTATGTATAACATTGATATTTTTATTGAGGATAGTGAGGAAAATATTGAGGATATGGTGGATTTCCTCTATAAGGCTCTTGCCAACCCTATTTTCAAGATTGATTTTGAGCTTGTGATTGAGATGGCCAAGGTTTCCAAGGTTGCCAAGGTTGCTTTTGAGGTTGGGATTGAGATGTCCAAGGTTGCCAAGGCAAGGTTGTTTTCCAATTACTTTGAGATTGTTGTGCATAACCCTGAAATTGTGAAATAAGATCTTGCATCATACTAGGTTGATGATCCTGCCATGGTCTTCTTGGAGCTACATAACAAGATTGTTCTAGTGTTTGATTTACTCCTTGGTAAATTTCCTTTAACCCTGGTAATGATGGAAAATATCTAGTAGTATGTGCTCCTACACAGATTTCACAAATTTTAATGTTATCAAGTGGACATTCATGCAAAGAATGTTTTTTTCTACATTTAGGGAAAAATATAAAAGAAGCAACAATCTCAACTTTTTGCTTGTTTTGCATTCTTAGCATATCAATTTGTTCATTTAAATTACCAAGAATTTCTAGAGAATTGTTAACTTCAATTTGACTTACCAATCCTATTGTCGATTTACTTACTCTTGCCATAAATGGATCTTGAGGGGATCTTACATTCTTTGATTTTCCTCTTGATATGTTCTTCGCAGTTCACAAATCTCTTGAAATGACAATTGAGAGACATTTCCTTTTCCCACCAGGTTGAGAAGATCATTCCAGTCATCCCTTATAGAATTTAGTACGAAAGTTTTTAATGTGTCTGATCCTAAATTATGCAATTTAGATATTTTGATATTATAACTAAATCTCTCCACTAAATGTTCTAGGCTTTCATCCTCGTTTTGGTTCATCTTAAAGACTTAATTTCTAAGGTCATGGTGTATACAATAATCTTTATATTTTTCCAAAAATACTCTTTTCATATCATCCCATGCCCTTATAGAATTTGTTCCTAAAGTCATGAACCATCTAAGAGCTATATCCTTCAATGTTTCCGGAACAAATCTAATTTTTGAATGTGTAATGAGTAGCCATAAGATCTACAAATTATTTCAAATTCAAAAATAAAGGTTTTCGTGTCTTCTGATCTCATACATTTGGAGTTAGGAAGTACAAGTGGAGGGATATTCTTCATATGAACATTGACATTAGTTTCTTGAATGGGAAATCCAAAAGGATCTTCCTCATTGTCATCATCTTCATCCATTTCTTCAACTATATATTACAAACTATATATCCATGTAATCTGCAAAATAAGGCTCCAAAGAACTTCAAAAATCTCCCAAATGGTAATGAATTTGAGAAAAATCCCATAGAGAACTTAATTGGGTCCATTTTGAATAAAACCCATGTTTTGTTTTTCTGATATGTTCTTGGATTTTCTTACAGAACGCATTTGAACTTGACAGGTCAAAACTGTTGCGTTTTCCCCTTGATCTTTTACTGGAGGCCCACATGTGCGAGCTGGGTGGAATTTGACCAATACAAATCCATATTTGAGCTTCTAGTAACAATGTGCATATTTCAGATTTCCTTCTAGAGTGGTGCTACTACCTCAACCATGGAGATAGCTATAGAAACTTGACAAAATTGTAGCAACTTGAACTTGCTAAATTGTCAATAGTAAAACCATGAAAAATTCTTCTTAATTCATTAAAAATAATGGAAATAATAATAATAAACCATGTAAACATGTATGTGGGAATTTTGTGCGTTTATGAAGAAATATGGTTTAAAATGATGACAATGGGTGAATGGAATGATGCGAAAATGGATGGTTTCATCGACAAAATTATGAAAAATTGGAAGCACAACAATGCCCAAGCAAGCAGTTGATAGAAAAAGTTCATATAACGAGGAACAAACTCTTTGCTCTAGTTATGAATTATAATGATAAAGTCAGTTCTTTTACAGTTGCATGTTCTAATGATTATTTGTTATGGCACTTTCAGTTTGGACACTTGTTCTTTTTTGGTTTTATATTTTTGCAGCAGAAACAGATGGTCAAAGGATTACCTCCCATCAAAGAGCCTACTAGCACTTGTGAGTGTTGCATCTTGGGAAAGAAACACCGTGAAATTTTTCCAAAGGGAGTTGCATACATAGTAAAGGAACCTATTGAGCTACATTTGCATACAAACCTGTGTGGACCTATGAGGACACAGTCGATAGGTTGAAGTTGTTACTTCCTCACTTTCATTGATGACTATAACACAAAGACTTGGGTTTGCTTCTTGAAGTAGAAGTATGAAAATTTTTCAAAATTCAAGGAATTCAAAGCCTTAGAAGAGAACCAAATTGATCAGTAGACCAAGGTATTGAGGTCATATTGTGGTGGAAAATATGATTCGAAGGAATTCCATGATTACTGCAAACAACATGGAATCAAAAGACATTTTATAACCAAGTACACACCACAGCAGAATGGTGTAGTAGAGAGAAAGAATAGGACAATTATGAACATGGTGAGAAGCATGATGAAAGAAAGAAACTTGTCTAATGAGTATTGGGTAGAAGGCATTGCAAGTGTTGTTTATGTGATAAACAGATCCCCTACAAAGGGTGTGATGAATAGAGTACCAGAAGAAGCATGGTCAAGTATGTCTTGCAACGTATCTCATATTAGAGTGTTTGGATGTGTAGCTATTGCACATTGTCCTAAAGAGCTAATAGATAAATTGGATAATAAAAGTGAAAAATGCATATTTACTAGTTATAGTGAGCAATCAAAAGCTTACAAATTGTATAACCCTGTCACCAAGAAGACCATAATTAGCATAGATGTTATGTTCAAAGAAAAAGAGTATTGGAATGGGACTATAGACAAAATAGTTAATGCACAAGTGCCACTAATGGAAGAAGATGATGTAGTAGAAAATGAGCAACAAGAATCACAGGTGAAGACACCAAACAGATACACACCAACAAGGACTCCAAGATTTTTTGAGAAACATGTATCTTTAAGAAAATCGACAGATCAATATTCTCCCAACAGTTAATCAGGTGATTAATTAAGTAATGGTAAGAGAAAAATGAGAAGTATAAAAGATATTTATGATGATTTGTGTGCTAGTTCAAATTTTTCATTATTGGCATTCCAACCTTCTTCATTTGAGGAAGCAATCAAAGATGAAAATTGTGTCCATGCCATGGATCAAGAAATTAAATCTATTGAAAAAAATTATAGATGGGATTTGGTTGATTTTCCAACGGATAAAATCTCCTTGGTGTGAAATGGGAGTAAAAGGCAAAGTTGAATGAGAAAGGTGAAATGATAGATTTAGAGCAAGACTTGTAGTAAAATGATTCTCACAACAATCAAGAATATGTAGAAGAAGAAGAAGAATATGTAGAAGAAACATTAGCAGCATGTCAAGAAGTATGGTTAAGAAGAGTATTTGATGGACTCAAGCAGAAATAACAAGGATCGACACGAATATATTGTGACAACATGTCAATGATTACACTATCCAAGAATAGTGTGTTTCATCAAAAGATCAAGCATATTGATACTAGATATCACTTTATTAGAGAACTTGTGAGCAATGGAAAAGTTCAGTTGAAGCCTTGTAAATCTAGTGATCAATTGGATGATATATTTACCAAGTCATTAGAAAAAGATGTGTTTTATTTTCATAGAAGGAACTTGCATGTTGTAAGTGTAGCTAAAACATAAACCAACATACATGTTTGAGTTCTTATGAGTCATGTCTTATTTTAGTAGTCGTAATTAAGGGGGAGTGTTAAAATAAGCTAATTAATCATGCATGAAGAGTTCGGTAAATTTATGGAGTTAAGTTAAGTCAAGTCAAGTCGAGTTATGTCATAGTTGAATTTAGTGTGTGGTTGCTTTTCAAGTTATTTTAGGTGATTCGTTAGTTGAAAAAGGTTTAAAAACCCCTCACCAGGTTCATTGTGATAATCAAGTTTTTGTGTGATCAATAGAAGAGTCAAATCTCGTGTTATTATGTGTGATTTATTTGTGTTATTTTTTGCCCTGCCTTCTCTTCCTTTCCAACAGTTGGATCTAGTGGTGACAGATTCAAATATGCATTGGCAACAACTATGAAAGCATTGTAAGTGTACAATCTTATTCCCTCACAGGAACTCAAGGCTCCGCCCACAACACCGTCGAAGAAACTCTGAGAAATACTCCCCCTGAGGTGGTACAGGGGTTGCTTTGGCATTCATGACAAAATTTAAACTATGAAACTTGATTGTATTGAGTCAAAAGAGAAATTTGATGTTATACTACCTCATGTGTTGTATAGGTTATAAGCATTTAGAGACAATTCCCTATAGAAGCTTAAGGAACAAGGACTTCAAAATAGCATGTAGAATCTAAACTATGAGACTATGATCTATTTTGTCAGAGTTAAAGTCTTAATTGGTGAAGATATTTTGACGTGCTTATTTGGATATTTTCAATGATTTTCCCAGCTCTCCTCTCCATTTCCAAACTAGTTTTAGAGAGTTGATTTTCCCCTTTGTTCTTATCCCTATATACATGGTCAAAAGAGGTGTGAGTGAAGGAGTGGGCACTCTTTATGTCTTGAAAGAGAATCATACATGTATAATTTTACTATGAGAATTATTCCATTCATTCAATTTATAATAAGAAGAGAATCTTTGTAGATATGAAGCTAAGAGATGTCTTTCTCCAAAGAAAGTTGAACCCCCTCAGATACTGAGTCCTTCAATGGACCGTTTTCCTTGAACCATACTATGAAAACATTCCCAAGGAAATTACTTTTGTATTGTGGTGTCTAATCGTTGAGGGAATCCTAGATATGCAAGCTTTGTGGGAAAGAATTTAATTATATCAAATATTGCATTACACATTACATAACTAAGTGAGACACAACAATGAACATGGAGTGATTCTAAGCTAACCAAATATCCTAGGCTATTATTAAATGAGGCACCTTGTATTCTTTTGCGTGAGAATTGTGTCCCCCACCTCACCCCTCCAATTGATCATTTTCCTTGAACCACACCATCAAAAAATTCCCAAGGCTAGTCCTTTTGTATCTTGGTGTGTAGTCGTTGGAGGGAATCTTACATATGAGAGCTTTTTGAGATAGAATTTAATATGAGAAATCATTGCATTGCACATTGGATAAATGAGGGAGACACATCAATGAACAGGGAGTGATTCTCGGCTAACCAAATTTCTTAGGCTATCATCAAAGGGGGCGCGTTGTACTCTTTTGTGTGACAATTGTCTATCTAGGATTTAAAATCTTCTTCATTTGTGGTTCCCTCCCATGAATAATTAGACCATGTAGTCCTTTGGATCTCTATCCAAACATCCCTTGAGAAAGTAGTCTAGAATAATATGTTGATTTGTTTCAATGTCTTGATTTGTAGTAGCTATATTTGCTTGGATCACTAAAACTCTTTTTTGGAGTTTTTCCTGAGTTGGAAATTTGTTGGAAATTTTTTCTTTCCTCCTGAGATAATTTTAACATGCACAACTTTTTCTCTCCTATGGGGTGGATTTGTGAAATATGTTGGAGTGAAGCTTGGCAATGTACCTTTTAGTCGAATTTAGGGACTATTCATTCATTTTCCTGATTCAAGGGAGAAATAAATGATTTTTGTTTCCAACTGGGCCTTTCATCTTCGTGGAGACCCAATTCTTGCCAAAACATCCATTGAATGTGACTTGTGATGAAATCCTGATGCGAAATCTAAGTGAAGAAGAAGAATTCCACCTGGTTGAGGTCACAAAATTTATGTGTTGATAGAAGGTGTCAATAATCACTAGATCATTTCCAATTAGACTTTTAAACTTCTCCATGTCTTCTATATTAGCCAATTCCCAATGAGAAGGAAGACATTCAAAATATCTTTCAAAACTATAGATCCATTTCAGAGTTTTTTTTGTTAGAATTTTTTATACAATCTATTATTGATTACTAAGAGTAAACTCTTAACATAAAAAAGTTTGATAATAGTTTAATAAGGATATTCTAAATTATTTCCGAAATTAAGTATTATATTAATAAGATTTAAATTAATATATTTCTTTAATTAATAGATATATCATATTAAATTACATAATATATTTTTTATATAGAGTATAGAAATATTTTTCATTAAAAAATATATTACTTTATTATTTTTTAGATATTTTAAATTTATTTAATTATATGTTGAATTTTATTCCATTGATTTGATTGGATTAGTTCATTGGATTAGAAACAAATCCTAAATATGAAATAAATAATAACACAATTTTTTATATTATTATAATTATATATATATATATATATATGAGAATGTCTTTCAGATTAATCACATCATTAGGATTTGGTCCACGTTTCGAACAAATTAATGTGGTTCATCCTCATGACAAACCTAGGACTCTAGTAATCGCCTCTTAACTATTATTACATTGGCATTGAGCAATGCAACTTATAATGTTTAACTTAGAAAAATATATTTATTTTTAAATAATAATAATAATAATAATAATAATAATAAAATCTTTTTTATTGATTCTAATAGCAATATTAATAATAAAAATATAATTTCTTTCACCCCTTCTAATAATAGTGTTGTTAACCTTTCTCGTTTTTCTTTTGATCCTCATGTTTATAGTCTTTAAGAGAAATATTTAAATTTTGCCCTAGAAAAATCCCAGTGGAAGAGATTATCTATGACGTTGAATTTAGGATAAGGGTGTTGTCGGACTCGACTAGGGATATCATTAGATTGGATTGTGCGGTTGTCCTAAGAAAGACTAAGACCCCTAAGAACAACCTTAGCAAACCTGAGTTTGAGGCTCTCAAAGCTTTGAATAATAACAAGGACATCGTTGTTCTTAAAGCTGACAAAGGGGGTGCTGCTGTTATCTTAGATAAGGAAGATTTTTGGAGAAAAATGTTATATCACCTTTGTAATAGTGGGAGCTATAGAAAACTCAATAAGAATCCCATAAAGAATATTTATAAAACAATTGATATAGCCATAAAATCTAGTAGCATTGTTCACTCCCTTAGCCAAAAGCCGATTGAGAGTAGCCCTATCACTCTTAGTATTTATGTCTTCCAAATATCCACAAGGAAGGGGCTCCCCTGCATCCTATTTTCAACACCATTGGAGGTGTGACCTATCTTCTTGCTAAGTTTTTAGCCAATAAGCTTAAACCTCTTGTTGGTCGGATTGAATCATTTGTCAAAGATTTGCCTTTGTTTGTCAACGAATTAAAGGTTGGACCTTGTTGATAATTTTGTGAGTTTTGATGTGGTCTCCTTGTACTCTAATATCACCATTAATGATATCATTGAATTCATCAAGCGCATTACAGACCCAGATACAACTTATTTGGTTTAAATTTGTCTTACTTCTACTTTCTTTTGTTTTGAACATAAATCCTATGAACAAATTTGTGGATTTTCCATCGGTTCTCCCCTTTCCCCAGTAGTGGCTAATGTGTTTATGGAGGGCTTTGAATCTAAGGCCTTGTCCTCAGATCTATTCCAGCTTAAGCTTTCGAAAAGGTTTGTGTATGACACTTGCATCATCTGGTCTAATGGCCGGGAAAAGTTGGAGCTCTTTTTCTAGCATCTTAACAATCCATCTAGTTCCATAAAGTTTACTGTGGACTGTGAAATTGATGTCAACCTCCCTTTCCTCGACATTCTTATTTCAAAGAGAGATGGTGGTTCTTTCTCCCACCAAGTTTTTCGAAAGAAAACTCACACCGAATAATATCTTCATGCGAATTCGCATAATTTCCCTGTTCAAAAGCTAGGTGTTCTGAACACCTTAGCCACTTAGGAATTATGAGTTTCTGATTAAAACCACCTCAATGATGAAAAAGCTCATCTCCTTATTGTTTTTAATAAAACTGGTTATAGTAAGTGTCAATGTATTAGAGCCTTCCTTATGGCTGAAAAGGGTCCTAGGATTAAAAATGATCTTAAAGATCGGTTTTCAGGGGTGCATCTTCTATTTATCCAAGGAACCACATACAAGACTACTAAGATCCCGAAGAAGCATAAGGTTACTTTGACATTTACGCCCCTAAACACTATCTGAATCTCCCTAAGGTCAGTGAAGGACCTTGTGAACCCTAAAGATGGGAAAGGTGTTTATGTCACCCCTTGTTCCTGTGGGACTCTGTACATTGGTGAAACTGGTCGCTCAATTAATCAAAGGATTGATGCAACTGACGCCAAACATGGAAGGTCACGCTCCTCCGTTTTGGCAGAGCATGTGGAAAAGACAAAACATTACATCTCCATTGAAGAGGCTAGGGTCATTGCAAGGATTGATCATTTTCATCACTGTAAGTTTAGGGAGGCCTTGGAAATTGAAAGGAAGTCTATCAATCTAAATAGAGACGATGGTGAAGTATTAATAGGTGTTGGATCCCTACCTTTTATTCCTAAGTTTTTATAATATTTATTTATTTATTTTAATCGAATTGTTGGTATTCCTTTATTTCATATTTATTTACTTTTAATTTTTTTGGGACCATATTATTTTATTTTTGGATTTAAATAATAAAATTGAGTTAATTCATTATTTTGATTTATATTTTATATTTATTTTGTTTTTTAATTTTAATATTACTATTTTTAGTTTTATGGTTTAGAATAGTTAACTTTGAACTTATTATTTTTATTGTTTTTGTTTATTATTATTATTATTATTATTCTAGTTTTATTGTTTAGGATAATTAAGTTTGACCTTATTATTAATTATCTTCATTTTGATTAAAATAATAATAATAATAAAATTAATTTAGTTCTTCATTTACAACTAATTTCCATCTATTACTTGATTTTAATTAAAAAAATGTTTATTATTTAATGATAATTTTTTAGTCAAAACTAGTTGTTATATTCCAACGGCTAGAAGACAACTCTCTTAATATATTTAATCTAATGCCATGATTTGGTTCTTCATTTTGTCCTGAAGATGATCCACACTAGATGGTTCCAAACGGGCCGACTTAAAGTTTTTTAGGTGATTTTTATTGATCTCTCAACCTTGAAAATATATATTTTTCAAACATTTGATTGGACCATAATTTGAAAGTCTTGCTGCAATTTTTATATATTATAATGTAGTGTTGATAACTTCTTCACATATTTTATGCTATAATTTATGCATATATTTGCAATATTCATACATGATATATAGATATTTGTGCATTATTTTTTATTCTTAATCTTTGTAGGAAAATGATCTAAAACTAAATCCAGTCATATGCTTCTAAGGAGTTACTTCCCACCATTATTTAGGGTTTTCCTTAGCACTTATGTAGGATTTAAATTGTAAATGTGGACTTACTAGTGACTACTACCCACAAAAACTTATCCACATCCTTGTGTCTAAGAAATAAAATAATTTATCGACGTTTCAATTTAGTAGGAGTTAAATTGTAAATGTGGACTTACTAGTGACTACTACCCACAAAAACTTATCCAAATCCTTCTGTCTGAGAAATAAATTAATTTATCGATGTTTCAATTTATTAGTTCTTTGATTTTAGACTTATGTGATCCATATTGTTATTCAGAATGTCTTTCAGATTAATCACATCATTAGTTTGAGGTCTACATTTAGGTCGACATTTCTAACCATCTAATGTGGTTCATCCTCTAGGATTTGATTTGACTATTGACTAATATTAATTTAAGATTGGCCAATATATGTTATATTTTTATGCAATTTTTTCCAAAACATAAATTCTAATTTAAGTTATTGAGACTAAGCTACCTTACGACACTAGTTTATATTAATAAAACAAATTTTAGTTAAAAAATGTAATTATAATTTATAAAATCATTTGAATAATTAAAAGTTATAATTTTTAAATACTAATAAAAAAAATAGGTGTAATCTAACTTATAGACGAAATATAATTTTTCACCTGAAAAGATGGCCATATATTCGAATGATTTGGTTGACTTAGAGGTCGGGAGGTTGAATTTTATGGAGCTCAGGTGGTTAAAACAAGTCAGAGTCGGGAGGTTCAATTTCATGGAGGTCAGGAGGTTAAAACAAGTCGCAGTCAGGGAGGCGGGAGATTAAAGCAAGCTAGAGGTTCAATTTTATGAAAGAATGTGATTTTTTGTCATTTAAAATGCATTTTTGAATGGATAAATGAATTCAGCACCTAAAAAACTCCTTGGGGCACTCAAATTTAGCAAATTAAACAATTTAAACTCAAGTTTTTAAAAATATATGCTAGATTTTGATTAAAATTAACCAAAAAAATTGTAAAAAGAAAAAACCATTTTCTCAATAAATATATCAAAATTTTAAATTAACTACCTTTAATAAATATTATTTCCCTAACAAAGTACACTTTGCAATACCTTTAATAAATATTATTTCCTCAACAAAATACACTTGCAATCCAAAATTCAATTTGAATGAAATTTATTTTTAATATATAACAAACTTATGTCCATCTCAGTGACACTTTTACATCCTTCACAAATTTTCAATCTTATCTCTAATTAAATGTGAATTATTGACTTTTTCATTAGTGACAAAATTTCAACCTTTTTTCTAGTTATACACCAATTTGATGACTCGCTTGAATATGATCTTAAAATTAGATCAAAATAATAATACTATTATTCTTCACAATATTCCATTTGAATAGAATTTATTTTTAATATATAAAAAACTTATGTCTATCTCATTCAGATTTTTCCATCCTTGACAACTTTTCAACCTTAACTCTGATTAAATGCGAATTATTGACTTCGTGACAAAATTTCAACCATATCTCTTGCTAAATGCGATTATTTTCCACCGTGTGATAATGGAATGTTTTTATTTCCTATCTGACGAATTTCAGTTCTGGCCACTCTTGGGATAAAAATTCCATTGAATCTGGAATGTGTCAATATCCATTTCGCTATTTTCATAAATAAATAAATAATAAAAAAAATGGATTTCGTGAAATGTTGAAGTTCGTGCGTGATGAACAAAATCTAAACTTGCGCTCATTTGATTTGATTTGATTGCGAGCATGGTAGGAAATATTTTAATAAAATAATAATAACAAAGAAGGAAATTTTTTTGGTTCTATAGGGAATATTTGCTTGTTAAATTTTATTCTATTTTTGATTGCAGTGTAACAGCTATAAGATCACAATTGTTTTTATGAATAAATAAATTATTAATTGAATTTAAGTTTTTTGTGATTTAGTGAGAATTTTTTTTAAATGATAATCACATTAAGGTTTATTTATAAATTTACAAATTATATTAATTTTCATTTACAAATTTATAAACTATATTAATTGATTAGAAACCACAAATAAATTTTGATGTGATTATAAAAAAAAAAAAAAAAATTGTGGTCATATGCATGATGGAAGGAACCAATGGAATTAGAAATGGTTAGTTGACGCTCCAAAGTGAAGTGGGTCCTATCCCATTTTGACGTGCAATAGAGCAATTATTAAAATCAAATTTTAGGTTGTGGATGGATTGAGTTGCTTATATGTGACGTGAAAAAGAAGGGATGAGGATTTTGTATAAATATAGCAAACATCCCATTCATTTACTTGTATCAAGAAACTAAATATTGAGGGTACGTGCGGGAGGAATTATTGACAATGGGGGACTGGACATGGCACTGCTCGAAATTATGACTGACTGTTGCATATAGCTATAAGAGCGACCCCTGTTACAACTGAGCCAGAGGATCTTTTGAACTGGAAGGCTGGCGACCATAACTTTCCACAGTTACTTTAATATGACTTTGGGAGGATTACCAATGCTTTCATTGTATTGGCAATGCCTATTTTGGATTTGGTATCACTGGATCCTTATGGAGAGATGGAGAAACCAAAAATTTACAGAAGTTAACAGGATAAATAAATCACATAATAAAACTACGGGTCAGAATTTGGAATTCATTGAATTACTTGACACTAGAGAATAAATAAATAAACCCAACTCTAGGGATAGCCGTGGACATTTTTGGCATTTTATTGATATATTTGGTAGCCATGAAGAGAAAAAAGATTTCACAGGAGACATTGGCTCTGGGATCCACACCCAACTTGCTACATATTGTATTGTAGTAATTAACTCTATTGTTCTGATGACTTTAATTGTGGCGCCGAAGCCATGTCCGGATATTATGGCAAAATGACAGTTCTGCATCCAAAACCACACAGTCATCTTGAAGTAGATGGTGGCATCCTACCCCACCACGTCTAGCTTGTTCAGCCCGTCGAAGCCTATGTTCTGCCCAACCACTCCATAATCTTAATTCTTGCATTCATTAAAAATACAAAAGTGGGTTTGTTAGCCTCTGTTACCATACATATGAGATGAGGGGATGGCATTAGTTGCATGATGAGTTACGTACCAGCTTAACGGGAGAGGGTCGGCCCATGGTAGCTCTTCCCGCTCGCACATGGCCATGAGGTGGAAGTCATATCACAGTAGATGATTGGAGGATTTATCTCGTTGATGTAGCACATCCCTAACATGACGACAAAATAATTAATTAAGTGGATATGCATCCCTCTTAGTGGAATGGGGAACTTTAATCATTTTCTTAATTAACCTTTTTGATGGGATGGTTTTCGCTTCATGTGTACATGTTATGTTTGCGATGAAATCGTCTATCACACTCACACATGGAGTCACATCCATTGTCGCACAAGTGTCATCGCGGTCAATCAACGATCAATCATGAATGTCGTGCTTGTCTCTTGCACCATCGACCAATCATGTTGAACATGTGTGTCAGGTTGTTTTAAGTCATCTCATCATCAAGTCATGTTGGTGTGTGTTTGTAAGATCACATTCGCATCTTTCACTCGCTCACACACTTAGAAATTTTGATGAAATTTTGACGACCAGACTCCCCTCTCATAGCCGAACTATCACCCCGCCATCGACTCAATCAACTGCCACCTAGAACAGTGCAGAAGCACCAAGCAAGTCTTTTCAAGCTACGTTGCTCGCAATCAATCCAATCAACTTTCATGTTGTCCACCTGGAGAGTCGAACCAGATAGCCACTTTGAGTCTAACTCCCCTAAGAACTTGAGCAGAGGCTGCTGACCTCACCTGCTCTGCTGATTGAGGAAATTGCACAGACAGGTCAGATAGACACCAAGTGCCCATCCCTATCTCCCCTATAAAATTGCGTAGTTTTCCTAGTCAGTCCTCTTGACAGTCGATCGGCTATTCATCCAGAAAATTGTGCAATTTTCATGAGCATGCCTTCCATTTCCTAGCAGTCTGGTCAGCTCAGAAATTGCGTAGAGATGATTAGCAAGCCGACCTCCCACTGTCAGTGCAGTTTCCCTTGTCAACAACTCCCAACAACAGATTTCCAGTTCCCTCCAGGAATTGCGCAGTTTTTGTTGCCAACCTCCCAACAGTTGACTGCCTATTCCCCTTAGGAATTACACAATTTTTGTTGCCAGTGACCCAACAGCTAGCTGTCATTTCCTTCCAGGAATTGCACAGTTTTGGCTACCAGGCTCTCGGCCAGTTCCTCCTAAAAATTGCGCAAATTTCTGCCTACTGATCCTCCATGCAGCTCAAACTGTTCCTCCAAAAAATTGCACAAATTTTGATGTCAATCCCTTGCTTCCCACTCATTCTAGAAAATGCGTAGATTCTCTTTACCTTGCCTTCCTATAGCCAAGATTGTCCCTCCCAAAATTTACGAAATTTTTCCTTCTAGCCAAGCCAAACCTCGCGGATAGTCACTGTCCACTTGGATTTCCCATCTTCATCACCCAATGACTCTTGCGCAGTTTTCATCAGTAGTTCCTGGAGCCATCATCCCGCATTCCAACCTTGCTGCCTCTCCCAGTTACCTGCATCCAAAATGATCATGTGTCATGGTAGACTAGGAGGTTTTTGGATTTTATGTCATCTCGTCATGAGTGACTGCAGTTATAGGTACACTAACAAACATAGTGTGACGACGAATGGGATGAATGAAGGGAGCACATGTAGAAGGACAAATTCACCAACAAACAAAAAAATAATGCATGCGACGATATGTGCTCGCGAACAAATGATCATCCAAAGATGTGCTCGTAGACGAAAAGATGAGCAAACATGCAAGACGTGCTCACAGACGAATGAATGAACGAACATCCACCTTTCACGAACAGGCAAGCTTGTCAAGCCTTCCAACATACAAGCAAGAAGAAACGTGCCAAAGCAACATCAAGTGAACCAACAACCATCGAAGACTTCACACACTTTACCATGCAGAGGTGAAGCTATAACACACTATGAAGACATCCGTCACCCAACAACACTGCAACTCGACATGCACTCCAGCAGCAACACGAATGTACCAGCACTGTCATGTCGAGTTGTGTTATGAGTCATATTGTCCACATCTCCGCTGTGGGCCATGTTTTCGATCAATGTAATGTAACGTGGAAGTCCAAGGGACCCACTTGTTGTACAAAGAGTCATGTAACGTCGAAAAGTCATGGAAGTCAAACAAGAGGGTAGTCGAATAGCTACAAGGGTGAGTTTCACCCTTGGATATAAATACCTCCTCATTTGTACATGCAAAGGAATTTTCACCTAAGCTCCTCCCACATAGCCAAGAGAGTTTATAATCTTTTCTTTGAGGAGTAAGTAGTGGCTCCAACACCCTGCACATGGGATTAGTGATGTATGGTGTAAGGATGTGTCTTGGAACTTTCGCTTAATTCAAAGGCTGCTAATAGGCCAACACGTTTTCACACATGTATTGTAATTGTTGTAAGACTAATATTGAACACTTGTAATGCATGTTTTTTTAACCTGTGTTGAACACTTGAACTTATTTCACTTGTTGCAATGCATAATCTGTTAATGAAAATGTGTTGTACATGTTGTTAACGTTGTCTCACCCATGGTGGCTATCTCCCCGGACATTAGACATACCTTTCACATAAAACTTGCTGTAACAATCGTTTAACTCGTGTGCACTCATCCGCTGAGTGTTGTACATGTTATTTTCCCTTGATTGTTGTGACTGCCGCGTCCATGTGGACTGCTCCTCTAGAAGCTATGCACGTCATGTTGTGTTGTGTGTTCTTAGCAGAGTTGGAGCTTCCTCCCAACAGACTTGGGACTCACTTTCACCCTCTCCCTCTACAGTAAAAGAATCATTGACACAAGTAACACTAGCAATCACCAGGCACACAAACATCACTTCTCGAAGACAAAGCATACCACTCTCTTGTGTTGACAAGCAAGAGTTGAGGCAAATCCTTAAGACAATGGCAACCGGGCCATCATATCAGATGGGACTCCCACAACAAACAGTGTGAGGTCTAGTTGGGACTTCATACCTGGGTGATCGCCTGAGTGTTGGCAGGTCCAGCCCAGTCAATAGGACTTTGGCCAGAATTTTGTTACTCAAGGGAAGTATGTCAGGGAATTATTGAAGAAATTCATAATGGATTAGTGTAAAGCTACTTCAGTAACTATACAACAGAATGTTAAATTTCATAATGATGATGGTTCTAAAGAGGTGGATGCTACATTGTACAAACAACTGGTTGGAAGTTTGATTTATTTGACTACAACTTGACCTGGCTTAGCATATTCAGTCAATGTGTTGAGTGAGTTCATTACGAAACATCTTGAAAGTCTTTGGGTGGAAGCAAAAGGTGTCTTAAGGTATCTTCAAGGAACCATAGATTTTTGCATTAAATATACTGAATCTTTTGATGTTAAACTGACAGGCTATTCATATTCAGATTGAGGTGGAGATTTGAATGATAGAAGATCTATAACAGGGTATGCTTCCAACATTGGGTTTGGGATCATTTCTTGCTGTAGTAAAAAGCAGAGTATTGTATATTTATCATCAACATAAGCGTAGTATCAAGTTGTATGTGCATCCACTTGTGAAGCAATTTGGTTGAGGGGACTCATTCATGATGAAGGATAAGAACAAAAGGACGCTACAGTGATCAAATGCGACAACCAAAGTTCAATCAAGCTAGAAAATAATATTGTTTTTCATAAAAAAATAAAACATATTGATACTCAATTTCATTTTGTTAAAGAAAAGATTCAGTCCAAAGAGATTTTTATTGAATATTGTAGCACCTGTGAAGATGTTGTTGATATATTCACCAAGCCTCTTGGGAAGACTAAATTTGAATTGTTTAAGGAGATGTTAGGTGTTCAAGTGAATCTTTTCTCTATTAACGGGGAGAGTTGAAAATTAATGTAGAAAGTTTGTTTCATAGTTGTGTGTGTCCTAGATTAGAGTTAGCTCGTATTTTCTAGGAGATGGTTTTTATCTCCCTAAATTGAATGTAAACTTATATATTTCTGATTTAAACATTAATGAGATAGAACATATTGCTTGGACAATCTCCTGGTGTAGCTTTCTCACCAATGAGATGCTAGCTTTCAATGTGTAAGTTTCATTCAAGTTTTGTCTTTCCATTTTTTAACACAGTACACCCTATCTCGTTAATCATTATATCAGAAATATATAAGTTTATATTCAACTTAAGGAGATAAAAAGCATCTCCTAGAAAATAGGAACTAACTCTAATCTAGGACACACACAACCGTGAAACAAACTTTCTACATTAATTTTCAACTCTTGTTTATATGAGAATATAATGTTTCTTTAATCCTTTCACTTTTTGTTAATGTGGATAGGTGCCATTTAGCAAATGGCAAGATAATTTTTTAATCATATTTAGTAAATTTCATAATTTAAACATGTTTTAAACAAGATATTTATATATACAAGTTATGTGTGAGAATTATGCATTGATATAAATGAGATTGAGAATATGATGGCATTTTTAATTCTAATCCATCATATTTGGGAAAATGATTTATTTATCAACTTTGGGATACTTATCAAAGTAATTAACCATGGTACAACAAAGCATTCTACAAAGTATTCCTTACCTTACTCAATGTTGAATAATGAAATAATTTCAAGTTATTTATCATTCTTATTATGCCTGCCACAACTTGTATTATGCATTTGATAATAAGCTGATCACTTATTACTTGGTCAAATAAAGTAAATAATTCTCAATTTTACAAAGTGAAACTTTAAAGATAATATTTTTATTTATTAAAAAAAAAACATTTTTCTATAATATTATTAGTTGTAATTTTAAAGATTTTATTAGAGCATGCTTTGTAATTGACGATATGATAGTAACACTTAAATTTAATACTAGTCCAATCATATTAACTTTTCTCTCCTTTATAATTGCACAAACTCTTTCAAATTTCATTTCATTGTCACGAAACTCATTCACTTAGATTTTGTAAAAAACAAAGCTTGTTCATTTTCATAAAAAACAAAGCTTGTTCAGTTAGATTTTCATAAAAAACAATGTCATTCTTCGAATGTATGCCCGACCAAGATGTGCATTTCGCCAGGGAATCCGAAGTATATGAGTGAGCTTACTATGGGAGTGATGGATTGATTGTCTCTGAATTTGATGTGGAGGGTACCGCGATTTAAGCCTCCAGGGTTTGAGAGACCGAGAAACTATGATAGAAATCAAATATCCGAATGTGAGGAGGGTTTAGGATATGCGGTGTTGACCTACTCTCCCTCTGATCAGACGACCCTCTCGGCTGCTCACTTTCTTTGACGACCTCGATCTCATTTCCACGTGTTTGGCAGAGACTAAGCTTTACACGGCTTTTAAGTAATCACATATTTTGAAGCTCTTGTAATTTGGAGGAGCTGCTTAATTCACATATTTAATGAAATTATTATTATTTATCTTCTTTGGGCATAGACTTTTAAGTGTGTTCATTAATGTGTGATATATTTTTTTATTTGTAATTTTTATTAAAGTAAAAATTTTCAATTTTTTGAAAAGTTCTCAAAGTCAAGACTTCCATTTATGAGAATTAGGTGAATTTTTATTTTTATTTTTAAGTTTATTTATTTATTTTTTTGAATGGCTGAAATATATTTTTTAACTAATTTAAAATTTAATATAAATTTGTTAAAAATTTGAATGGTATAGTTTATATAGTTCGAATGTTTTAAGGATATTTTAAAGTATTGAATTTATTTATGTATTTAAAAGTATATTTTAAATTACTAAAGAATTGTATTATTGGATTTAGATTAAAAATATCAAAAGATGAGTTTTGTCTAAACTTTGTTAAAATGGTAAATTTGAGTGGTTAAAATGTATAGAATGAGTGTCATCAAAATTGTATTTCAAGTGATTAAAAATAGTGATCTCACCAAAAAGTACGTAGTCACATTTCATAATAATAATAATAATAATAAAAGACATATTTACCATTGATAATTATTTTCTAAATTTAAATTTAAAATCATAAATTTATTTACGAGAATTTCAATTAAAGATATCGACTTATTTTAAAACAAATCATATTATAAGATTTTGACTTATTTCAAAACAAACCATATTACAAGATTTTGATTTATTTCAAAACAAACTATATTACAAGATTTTGATGTATCTAACAAACCATATTACAAGATTTTGGTTTATCTCAAAACAAACTATATTACAAAAGATAAATACACAAAGGTGGAACTTTGCTTGGTTAAAAAAAATGAATTTATCCATTTATTATGCAACATTTGGTAATAGAGGGGCCACCTATTACTTTGGTCAAATAGAGTAAATAATTCTAATTTTACAAAGTGAAACTTAGGGATTAATTTTTTATTTATCAAAAAAAATTATTAGCATTTACCTATAATGCTATTAGTTGTAATTTTAAAGAACTTATTGGAACATGCCTTGTAATTGGTGATATGACGGTAATATTTGAAATTTAGTGCTAGTCAAAACATATCAACTTTTCTCTCCTTGATAATTGCACAAACTCTTGTTGACTTCATTTCATTAAAATACAATAGCACAAAAACTAGCTCAATTAGATTTTCATGAAAAAATAATGCCATTCTCTAAATGTATTCCCGACCAAGTTGTGCATTTAGCGAGAGAAGCCAAAGTATAACAATGTAGATAAATCAAATACACCACTAGGTATGGATCAATATTATCCTATTATGATATGATATTATTAATTTTTAATTTTTCTATTTTATTATAACATTTGTTTATATATAGATATGTTATTATTTGATTCATATTATTTTTTCTTTTAAAATGTGCTTACCATCACTTATGATTGGATATTTATTATTTATTATTTTATTTTGATGTCATTTAATAAAATAAAAATATAGTTTTTACCATCTAATAACAAAATAAATGTCAATTTAAAATACATATTTTTTTTTTACTTTTTAATATTTAATAAAAAAATTCATTAACATAATAATTACTCATTTTAAATTTAAATTTTTATAATTATTTTAAATTATTTAATTTAATTTTAATTAAATATAATATTAAGTTGAATTAACATTATTTTAATTGATATATTTTATATCATTCCATTATAAAATTATTATTTTTTAGAAAATTTATAAATTAATTTAATATATATATATATATATATATATAAAATTTAGTATACTATTACAATTTTTATTGTTATACTATTTTTTATAAAAGCAAAATAGCATCCATCATCATATTAAAAATAAGCTTCCATATATTTTCAATTTTCTAATAAATTTTCATTATATTAATAAGTGGTTGGACACTGTCACAATTATTCATATTGTTGTTGGAGACTTCCATAATAGAACTGTGTAATATTTGTGATCTAACCAATGTTTCGAATGGTAATTTCATTCATCATCAAGGACCAAAGAACTTTCATTATATTTTTAACATTCTCTTCAACTAAGTACAATATTATCTTGATGATGATTATTTTAATTGATTTTATTTTATTAACAAAATTATCTTAGATTACTTAATTGATTTAAATTTTTTTGACAAAAAAATATTTATATTATTTATAATTATTTATTTATTAATTTTTTGAATTATATAAATTAATTTATTATTTATTATGTTAAAATTTTATAAAATTAAATTTTATGTTATTAAATAAGATAAAATGGAAACACAACTTTTTCCAAAATGAGAAAAAGTCATATAACATAGTATAAAACAAAATTGCATGATCACATTTTAGAAAACATTTATAATATGATTTTAAAGTCTATAACCTTATTGCTAATAAACTTTCATTAGAAAATAATGTTGTACATTATTTTTGTAAATTGCATGATCACATTTTACAAAACATTTCTGATTTGATTTTAAAGCTTACGACTGTATCGCAAAAAAATGTTTGTTGTATTAGACATTTGGTAATCAGTTGACCACTATTACTTTAGTCAAACACAGTAAATAATAAATTACAAATAACTTAACACCTCAATTTACCAATCACCGAAATCTAAATTGACCCAATTCTAAACCTTAATAATAACTTAAATTTAATATTTTTACCTTATTTCAAGTCAAGTATTAACTAATATGTAGCTTGTATTTCCATGATAGTAATCTTTATTTCCATAATGATAATGTGAAGCTAATAATACTACTCATTTTCATCATACAAATGATACCAGGATTAGTATTTGAAGACAGGTGTCCATTACTATCAACAGCTGTTTAGCGCCATTATCCCCATAAAAGGTGAATCTGCGTTTAGTCCATTCACAAAGCAAAAAACTCCATTTATAAAATCACAATAAAGCCATGTTCTGTGTATTCAAAAAAGCAAGCGAAAGAAGGAAGCTCCATCTATAAAAGGTAGTTGTCATTGGCTTCGATCGTTCCATCTTAATTTTGTATTTTGTTCGAACCGATCTCGGGTTGATTCATTTTCTTTCATCGCCGTTTTATCCACTTCCAGCGCTATTTTATTTGTTTTCAGGTTTCTTTCTTATATTGGTTCGTTCAGATTTCTTTCATTTGTTTCCAGGTTTCATTCTTGTATTTGTTCCTTTAGATTTCTTCCTTTCTAATGGTGAATCACATTTTGATCTTTTACCTTCTTGATTTCATATCCAAAGGCATGACATGGCTAGACAAAACCCTATTGCGCAATGAAATGATTTAATGTAATGGAATTCATTTGAAATGAAAAAGTTTAAACGCGTAATGTTCTCCTTTTTCTTTTACTTATATTTTTCAAAATTGGGTGCCCCTAGTGAAAAGTTCATTTGTGACCTGGTATTGTTGTGATTGTATTGAATTTATAATTTTGGTTCTATTTAATTATTCTTTATGTTTTTATGATTTATTTTAAAGTGTTTAGATTTTTTTTTGTATGTAGGGGAACATGTAATGTAATTGATATAAAGGAAAGGTTAGTTTTCACATTTAAAAAAGGAAATATTTGCTTGATTTTGTAGATCAAAATTACAAAATTGTTTATTATCCAGTTGAAGAGAATCCCAAGTTTCCTATATGATTCACAATGCTATTACATATGATGTCAAATACATTTCATGAGTTTTATAATATGTTATATGAGACAGGGTTTCAAGAAATAATTAGTTAGTACCATTTAATTCAAATTATAGTATGATGGTAACTGTGGGTTTCTAGTGTTGTCCAATTTGATTTGTTCACTCTAATCATGGTTTCCAGTCTAGTCTAATTTCAAGTATCCATGCCCACCTTTAGATTTAGATAATGTCCATATGTTTAGCCATATAAAATAAAATTGACTGGATTCAATAGGCCTAGAGTTTGAAGGTGTCAATAGTACTTGTCTAAGGCAACTAAGCACAACCTTAGACAACACTCAATATTCCACATATTGTCCACTCTACTCCAAACACCTGTATTATGATCAAATAATTCCCCATGATTCTGGATTTGACCCTTCAACTTTGTTGAACGCCCGCTTAACATAATGAATTCTCCATTTAAAAAGAGTACATGGAATCAATATCACTCTTGGTTCATAGGAAGTAGAGCCTCCTTGTTTTCTGGTTTAACATCATATTCTTCTACAACTCGAAGATCACTTTTATCGTTGTCGTGTCCTTCAAAGATATAGATAAGCCCCTGTGATAAACATAACATTCGAAGAAGGATACAACCATCCCCATGTCTTCTTTATCGTGTCATTTACCCATCATGAAGTCATAGATAGATAAAGAATTCATTTCTTCCCAACAAGAGGGATTCTGCTTCTTATATACCGAAAGACAAAAGAGGGGAATCCCGCTGAAAAATTGGGGAATTAAAGGAAGTCAATTCCAAGAGGCCCATTGAGGGTCATATAAAGTCATCCCATAAGCCTTGGTGGCCTACCACTTAGACAGCTTCCCCTGAGGAATAGCCTAAATCAAACATATAAATTGCTTGTTAGTCCTAGAGACCTTTTCGTCCTTGTAGAACACGAGATACTCACCATAGACTCGTAGCTTCTTCAAAGAAATTTGAGTTTATTGTTTAAATTGTAAGAGACTATGAGAAAGTTCTCTCAACTGATTTTATATGGAATATTGGGAATAATATCCACTAATCCCACTACAATTTCTCAAATTACTCCAAAATAAGCGTAAACTAGTTGATAATTAAATCACAAGTATTAGAAGTTGTTTAGACTTTCTAAAATCAAATGAAGGGTATGAGAAAATAAAGAGAAAACAATGTGGAATATTGTGCTAAAAATGCTTGAAAGTATTTTGATAAAAAAAATTAAGAGTATGAGAAAATATGGGAAAAAACTAAAAATATTGTGCTAAAACACTAGGGAATCTTGTGCTAAAAACCATTGAAGTGTATGAGTGAACATAAATAAAACCACAAAAATCTTGTTGTAGAAAGGAATTGAGGGTATGAGCAAAGAGTAGATCGATGAGACTGTGATATACGTAAAGTGAAGGGTGGCCATTCCAAGAGAATGTGAAGATGGGTTGTCAGATGGAGCAATCACATCGACCATTAGTCATCCCAATGATGAATGGGTTTTTTCCGCATGTGACATTTCACTGTTGAAAAATGAATGACAACATATTGTAGACATTTATAACTAGAAATAAGGTTGAAATTTTGTCAGTAATGAAAAAGTCAATAATTTGCATTTAGTTAGAGATAAGGTTGAAAATATGTCAAAGATGTAAAAGTGTCACTAAGATGGACATACGTTTTTTTATATATTAAAAATAAGTTTCATTCAAATTGAATTTTGGATTGTAGAGTGTATTTTGTTTAGGAAAGGGAATTTTTTTGTTTAGGAAATGAAATAATATTTATTAAAGGTGGTCATTTTTTTATATATTTATAGATGACATGGACATTTTTTGTTTGTTAATTTTAATCAAAATTGGGATGATATTTTTAAAAATTTGAGTTGAAATTGTTTAATTTGTTGAATTTGAGTGCCCTAGGGGTTTTCCAAGTGCTAAATCCATTTATGGATTCAAAAATGCAATTTAAACGACAAAAAATCACATTCTTTCTTAAAATTGTTTTGTCATCTGTGAAAAAGTCTATTTCGTTTATAAGTTAGATTACACCTATTTTTTATTTATTTAAAAATGATAACTTTTAATTATTCAAATGATTTTAATAATTATAATTACATTATATTTTATAATTATAGTTTTTTTTAACTCAAATATGTTTTATTAATATAAACAAGTGTTGTAAGTTAGTTTAATCCTTTTCACTTAAATTAGAATTTATGCTCTAGAAAAAATTGCATAAAAATTTATAACATATATTAGTCAATCTTAAATTAATAGAGTCAAGAGTCAAATCAAATCCTCGAGGATGAACCACATTAGATTGTTCGAAAAGTCCACCTAAAACTAATGATGTGATTAATAAGAAAGACATTTTGAATAACAATATGGATCACAGAAGTCTAAAATCAAAGAACTAATAAATTGAAACATGGATAAATCAATTTATTGCTCTAACACAAGGATTTGGATAAGTTTTTGTGGGTAGTAGCCACTAGTAAGTCCATGTTTACAATATAACTCCTACATAAGTGCTAAGGAAAACCCTAAATAATGGTGAGAAGTAACGCCTTATAATCATATAACCTTTTTTAGGGATTTAGTTTTAGTTGATTTTCCTACAAAGATTAATAATAAAAAATCAATGCACAAATATCTAAATATCATGCACAAATATTGCAAATATATCAATAAATTATGGCATAAAATATGTGAGGAAGTTATCGACACTACATTATAATGTATAAAAGTTGCAACAAGACTTTCAAATTATGGTCCAATCAAATGTTTGAAAAAAAAAAAAAAAAAATATATATATATATATATATATAGATATAGATATGTTAAACATTATAAGTTGCATTGTTCAATTTCAATGTAATAATAGTTAATAGATGATTAATAGAGTCCTAACTTCCTCTTAAGGATGACCACATTAGATGAACCAATTTAGTTGGTTCAAACTTCGACCAAATCCTCATGATGTGATTAATCCAAAAAACATTTTCATTAACATAAATTTATTTTATAATTATTTTATTACATATTTTAATTATTTTTCAATATATATAGTTTTTAATTTCATATACAATTTATATCATATATTTGTTAATAATAATATAAAATCAAAGGAAGAGGTAGCAAAAGCAGAAGAAGAGGAGAGAAAAACAAAGAAAAAAGAGGCAGTAGAGGCAAAGGAAGGAGAAGAATAAATCAAAGGAGAAGAGGGGGAGAAGAAAGTAGAAGAAAGAGTAAGCCCTAAGGAGACTTATAAACCCCAAGAAGTAGAGAAACAACCACACTAAACAAGTCTATCTCTAGGGAATATTGAACAAGAAGTAGTTGCAACATTGCCTACATTGGGCACACCTATCAAGCCCAAAAGGAAGCAACCAAGAAAAGGTCCCTTATATTTCAAGACTAGGAAGAGAAATAGAATTAGACAGGGGAAACCAAAAACTCCCGCAAAGGTCCCTATCTTTATTGATGAATCACCAAGTAAAAAGGAAGAAGTAGGACCTAGTGAGGGAAACATTGAGGAGGTTACTTCTCCTAAAACCAAAACCGAGTGACTTGTAGCATTTGTGGTAGGCCCACCACTAGGTTAGTGACCTTCAAGAAACCTAGGATGCAAGTTTCCTTTGAGCAAGAAAAAGAGGGGAAGTTATATGAAAGATAGGGTTTGCTATAGGAGAGGTAGAGTTTGCTATAGGAGGAATAGGGGAAGCTACAAAAAGTAGCAACCACCTCAAAGTCAATTGGAAAGGACCTCCAAGAACTCCAAGAGCCTGATCCAAAACCTAGATTGGGGTTCTAACAAAAATTTATTGAATGGGGAAGGATTATCCCTGAAAAATCTACAGTCCCACTCCTCTATGAGCTAGAGCTAGAGAGAGGTAGAACCCGCAGGTGGATGAAAATTTTCAAATCCAAGAATGTGGAAGATGTGGAGCTCATGGAGGAGAAATTCATTGAAATGGGTAAGGAATTGAGTGATTTGAGACTAAGGGAGTTTATTATGAAGGAGCAATTACAGGTAGAAAACACAAGATTGAGAGAGAGGTTGCATGAGAAAGAAACACAACTTACCACCATGCCAAGTCTCTCTATGGAAGCCCTGCAATGAAGGAAACCATGAAAATATTATGCTCTATTCCTCAAAGAATAGTGGTTACATTTCCAAATAAAAACTCTAGCACAATATGGGTCTCTGCCTTTTGAGGACTACAGGCAATTTATTGAGTTGTGTAAACAAACTAGTATGAAAGACAGGGCAAAGTTAGTTGAATTCTACATGCACAATTTCATTTTGATAGATATGAATTTGTGGGATCTCAATTCAAGAGTGGGATAGACACAATTAATGCCTTTATCATCTTGGTTGACTCATGAGGAGAAAATGGTTGAGGGGGTGAAAAAGGTAATGACAAAAGAGGAGAAGAAGGCCTTGTATATCACAGCAGAGCTAGTGAGCCCTTGTATATCCGAGTATAGCTAGTGAGCCCTAAGGCTATCATCAACAATCATAACCTCATCTCCTCTGATGTTACTTTAGCAACCAAATACATTTCATCCAAGGAGCAAGCCATTCTGCACTTTGAAGGCACCTTTAGAATGTTGGGAACAGAAAGTCTGCAAACTTTCCAAAGAAGATGGCATGCCTTACCCCACAGTATACAAGTCAAAGAATATCACTCTCCTGAAAGGCTAAGGAATACCTTGGAGAGAATACCATTGTATACGAGAATCATGTAGAGGATGAAGACTAGATGGATAAGACTCAAACTTAGTTCACCCTTGTTGATATGCTTACAAGAAGGAAGAGACGAAACATAAGAGCAGAAGGCGTGGACTGAGACAGAAACAAATGCAGGTTTTTAGCCATAAGAAGGCACACCATCTAAGTTGCCTTGGGATGTTAGAGAGGCCACCAAGGCCATGAAAAATCTTCACATGGACGAGTAAATTTCTCAGAGGATGAGCAACACCTTCAGTAGAGGGGGTGGTGACGAGTTCCATCAATAGGTATGTCTTGAAGATCATCATGCCATCCTCTAGCAACCTTAAAATTATCATTTTCTCACATTAATTCACATTTTTTATTATAATATGCTTATAAAGAAGAGTAAAAGGTGTTTTCCATAAAGTGTGGCCTAATGTGGTTTAATTGCAGGAAAACAAAGTTTTTCTTAGGCATTTACTATGCAGGGGCTTGAGGGAGACAACTAGGTGAAAATCAAGGAGGTTTGTCCACCTCCTTAACTCCCTAGCTCAGCTTGGGATCACAACATCCTCTCTCACCAGTTCGAATTCATTGAAAACCGAGAAAATCCTAGTACATTATACTGTGTAACTGTTGCAACAAGACTTTCAAATTATGGTCCAATCAAATGTTTGAAAAATATGTATTTTAAATGTTGAGAGATCGGTAAAAATCACATAAAAAACTTTAATTTGATCTGTTTTAAACTATCTAGTGTGGTTCATCTTCAAGACAAGATGAAGAACCAAATCATGGAATTTGCATATATGTGAGTTCTTTTGGTGTTTGTAGTGTTAGCGGACTAACACAGAATTTAGTCAATGTGGAAAGCGTTAGCATGCTCTCCATCACCACAACAGAGGCGTTAAAAAATTAAGGAACATACGTTTCAATTTTTTTTAAATTGTGAAGTCAAGTTCATGTGGTTCTATTCATGTTTAGGAGAGTGCCTTTTTTCTTTTTCTTTTTTAAGTCCTTATAATATATCAAAAGAGGCATGTAAGCTTTATATTAAAGTGGTTTTTTTTTAGGATTGATTTAATAAAGGGGCTTCACAATAAAAGTTTTTCAAAAGGAACTTTGAAAAATATATTTTTTTATATATAACATAAAAACTTAGGTTTTTATTGAAAGGGGTATATTTGAAAAAGTTTATTAAAGGAGAATTTTTTTTTTGAAAAGAAACTTTTGGTGAAAGTTGGATTTCTCAAATTTCTAGCCCCAGTTCCCACCATTTATAGGGAAAGATTATGATGTGTGGGCCATTAATATGGAAACCACTTTGCAGGCACATGATCTTTGGGATTATGTCCAGTTTCAGTTTTCAGAACCTAAGAATGAATCAGAAGAACGAGATCTCAATAATGTAGAGAGGCAAGAATGGAAGAAGGACAAGAAGAAGAATGCAAAAGTGTTGCAGCTTATCCAGCAGTGAGTCGATCGAACAATGTTCCATAAGATTAAGATCACGTCTTCAGCAAAGGAAGCATGGGATACTTTGGCGACAAACTATAGAGGTATGGACAAAGTCAATATTGCTAAGTTGCAGAATACTAGGAGAGATTTTGAAAGTATGTAGATGAAGGAGACAAAGGACGTCGATTCTTTCACTAAGCGGGACATAACTGTCGTAAATCAGTTAAAGATTTATGGTGAAGAAGTTAAAGATCAAACTATGGTTGAGAAGGTCCTCAGATCTCTGTCTACCAAATTTGATGTTGTGGTAGTAGCCATAGAAGAAGCCAAGGATTTGGCATCACTGGCAGTTGATGAGTTGATGAGATTACATCTATCACATGAGACAAGGATAGACAGAAATAAGGATTCCACTTTAGAAACCGCTTTCAAAAGTCAGGTTTCTATTTCAAGAGACAGAAGCCGAGGCAGAAGTAGATCGAGAGGCAGAGGACGAGGCGGAAGATATGGTGGTCAGAGATATGGCTGAGAAGAGCATGAATATGAAAGTGGAAGCAACTACAAAAGCTTCAACAATAATCAAAGAGTTGACAAATCAAAGGTGAGATGTTATTATTGTAATAAATTTGGTCACTATGCTCGTGATTTTAGGAAAAAAATAGTTGATCAAGGGGACCAGAGAGATAATGTCACTACAGAGATTAATAACTCCATGTTCCTAGCTTGCCATACAATGCATGAGCCTTCTTCTAGTGTGTGGCTATTAGACAGTGGTTGCAGTGACCACATCACAGGAAACAAGAATTTGGTTGCAAATTTCGATCAATTTGTGAAAACAAAGGTAAAGTTGGGGACTAACAAGACTGTGGAATTAGATGGCAAAGGAGTGGTCAACATTCTGACCGAGGGGGAGCCAAAGATAATCTCAGAGGTATATTATGTTCCTAGTCTCAAACATAATTTGATAAGTGTTGGTAAATTGACACAAAAAGGATACAGAGTATATTTCAAGGTCAGTAATGTGTTATATATGACAAGCCCCAAAGTAAGCAGGTGATAGCGAAGGTGCAGATGACAAGGAATGGGCTCTTTGCTCTCATTATGAATTACATTGATCAGGTAAATTCTTTTATAGTTGCATGTTCTAATGATTATTTGTTGTGGCACTTTCGATTTGGATACTTACACTTTTATGGTTCAAGATTGTTGCAACAGAAATAGATGGTTAGAGGATTACCTCCCATCAAAGAGCCTGTTAGTACTTGTGAGTGTTGCATCTTGGGAAATCAACACCGTGAAAGTTTTCCTAAGGGATTTGCAAACCGAGCAATGCAACCTCTTGAGCTAATACATACAGACTTGTGCGGACCTATGAGGACACAGTCGATTGGTGGAAGTTGTTACTTCCTCACTTTCATTGATCACTATAGTAGAAAAACTTGGGTTTACTTCTTGAAGCAGAAGTCTAAAACTTTTGCAAAGTTCAAGGAATTCAAAATGTTAGCAAAGAACCAAAGTGATCGACAGATCAAGGTATTGAGGTCAAATCGTGGTGGAGAATGTGATTCAAAGGCATTCCATGATTATTGCAAACAAGAAGGAATTAGAAGACAATTTACAACTAGATACACACTGCAGCAGAATGGTGTAGCAGAGAGAAAGAACAGGACAATTATGAACATGTTAAGAAGCATGTTGAAAGGCAGAAACTTGTCTAATGAGTATTGGGCAGAAGTAGTTGTATGTGTTATTTATGTGATCAACAAATATACTATTAAGAGTGTGGTGAACAGAGTACTAGAACAAGCATTGTCAGGTATGTCTTGTAGTGTGTCTCATCTCAAAGTATTTGGATGTGTAGGTTATGCACATGTGCCTAAGGAGTGAAGATGAAAATTGGATGATAAAAGTGAAAAATCCATATTTACTAGTTATGGTGAGCAATCAAAATCTTACAAATTGTATAACCCTGTCACAAAGAAGACCATAAGTAGCAGAGATGTCGTGTTCAAAGAACAAGAGTCATGGAATGGAACTGTAGACAAAACAGGTGATGCACAAGTGCCACTAATGGAAGAAGATGATGTAGCAAAAAAGGAGTAGCAAGAATAACAAGTGAAGACACCAAACAGAGCACACCAACAAGGACTCCAAGATTTTCAGAGCAGCATGGATCTTTAAGAAGATCAACAAATCGAGATTCTCTGAGCAATCAATCAGATGATGAATCAAACAATGGTAAGAGAAAGATGAGAAGTCTAAAATATATTTATGATGATTTGGATGTTCATTCAAATTTTTGTAGTCTTTTCATTCCAACCTTCTTCATTTGAAGAAGCAATCAAAGATGAAAATTGGGTGCAAGCCTCAGATGAAGAAATTGAATCTATTAAAAAGAATGATACATGGGATTTGGTTGATTTGCCAAAGGATAAAATTCTCATTGGTTTAAAGTGGGTGTACAAGACAAAGTTGAATGAAAAAGGTGAAATTGATGGATTTAAAGCAATCAGGAATAGATTTTGGAGAATGTTTGCTCCGATAGCCAGATTGGATACTATAAGAGTAGTTCTAGCCACAACAACTTAGAACAAGCGGAAAGCATATCAGATGAATGTGAAATCAACCTTCTTGAATGGAATTCTAGAAGAAGAAATTTATATGCAGCAGTCTCCAGGATATGAAGTTAAAAGTCACAAAGAGAAAGCTTACAACTTGAAGAAAGCAGTCTATGGACTGAAGCAAGCACCTAGAGCTTGGTATAGCAGAATCGATAGCTACATGATTAAGAATGGATTTTACAGAAGCAACATTGAGCCTACCTTGTATACAAAGGTAAATGAACATGGAAAAATTTTGATTGTTTCCTTATATGTTGATGACATGACTTTTACATGTGATTTTGAGTTAGATGAATTTAAAGAAGACATGATGAAAGAATTTGAGATGACAGGTCTTGTCTCATGAAATATTTTCTTTGCATTGAAGTTGACCAATCTAAAAAGGGAATTTTTATTTGTCAAAATAAATATGCCAAACATTTGTTGAAAATATTTAGGATGGAAAATTTCAAACTTGACCCTACACTAGTTGCAACAGGCACAAAGTTAACCAATGATGATGAAGGGTAAAAGGTCAATCCAACTCTATTTAAAAGATTGGTTGGCAGCATCATGTATCTCACAGCTACAAGATTGGATATCATGCAAGGAGTGAGTTTGATTTCCATATTTATGGAGACTCTAAAAGACACACATTGGATTGCAGGAAAAAGAATGATGAGATACATAGCAGGAACTAGAGATTGTGGCATAATGTATGGAAGCATAGAAAAGAAGGATTTGATTGGATACACAGATAGTGATTTTGTAGGCAGTTTAGATGATAGGAAGTACACTTCTGGGTATGTGTTCCATCTTGGTATAGGTGTGATTTCATGGGCATCTAAGAAGCAACCCATTGTGACACTTTCTTCAACATAAGCATAATATGTAGCAACAACATCAGCATCATGTCAAGCAGTGTGGTTAAGAAGAGTATCTGATGGACTCAAGAAAAAACAACAAGGATCCACAACAATATATTGTGGCAACACCTCACTGATTGCACTATCCAAGAATAGTGTGTTTTATCAAAAGAGCAAGCATATTGATACTAGATATCACTTTATTAGAGAACTTGTGAGCAATGAAGAAGTTCACTTGAAGCCTTGTAAATCTAGTGATCAATTGGCTGCTATATTTACTAATTCATTAGCAAAATATGCGTATGAGTTTCATAGAAGAACCTTGGGTATTGTAAGCCTATTTGAGATATACACGAGCAGGCATGTTTGAGTTTTCATGAGTCATGTTTTAGTTTAGTGGTCGTAATTAAGGGGGAGTGTTAAAATAAGTTAATTACTCCCACATGAGGAGTTGGCTAAACTTAGAGAGTCAGTTGACTGAGTGTTGAGTGTTGAGTATTGGAGTGTTGAGTGAAGTCGCGTTAAGTAATAGATGAATTTCAGCATGTGGTTTCATGTCAAAATATTTTAGGCAAGTCACTAGTTTGAAAAGGATAAATACTCTTCATTGGGTTCATTGTGAGTATCGAGTTTTGTGAGATCAATAGAAGCGTTGCAGCTCGTGTGTTTTATGTGTGAATTTTTGTTTTGCCTCCTCTCCATCAAATGGTTACAAAAGTGTCATTGGTTTTCTTAAATTTGTATCTTGTATGATGATGTTATTTGGAATTTTCAAGAATTTTGACGAAAATCCGAGTTTATCCATTCTCTAACACATCATCAAAATTTTTTGTATTGTTTCGATCAGTAACACTTACTTTCCGGGTAGGTCAATCTACTAATCATAAATTTGCCAGACAGACAACATTTTCCTGAAGTACACTTCAAAGCCGTCGAAATTTACAAATTTAATTTGTGAGAATGCAATCATGCAATTAGCTACATAATTCATCATAATCCAACACAGTATCCAGATGCAGTACGAGTAGCTGGGGAAGTCCTAATTTTTCTTAATAAGGAGTTCTGTAAGTTGAATAATAGATCTAATTTATCATAATGAAAAAGAAAGCACCAAGAATACGAAATAGCAAACCGCAATCATGGATGGTAAGGTGGACGAAAGTGTTAAGAATGACTTTATATGGAAATGTTTTTTTTGGTAGTAACCAACAAAATATTGAAGCTGTTGAAGATATAAATAACAAATATTGAATTTGAATTTGATTATGAAGTTGAATTAACATTTTTTGAGGATTATTTTATAGAGCTTGGATATAATGGAGATGAAAGTTTGTATGGACATGTTGTCATAACTACAACAAAAGATACAGGAAAAAATGAACATAACTATTAAGAATGGTTGAAACTATTCTAACAATATAAGAGAAGATGAAAGAAAAACATTTTTTTTTTATATTTCATAAGTTAATAAATAGACACAAAGGACTAAAAAAGAATAGATAAAAAACAAAAAAATATTGAAGAAGAAAATTAGAGTAAAAGTATAACTGAAGAACCAGAAAAAGTGAAGAAAAATATAAAATTGAAATTTAGAAAAAGAAAAAAAAAATTGAGAACTTCAAATAAAACAAGTTTTTAAATTAATATCAAATATGATGACACCAACTATAATTTAGACCACCAAATAGTAGGTAGTGGTGTTAATTAAGGTTGTCTGTAGGAATGCCTCGAGTATTCAGGAAGGCACTGCTCTGCAAATCTATGTGGAAAGCATTAATGGGTGACTCGATGTGGAGCTCAGCCATTCACACCAAATACATGGACAACAAGGAAATGTCTTGTTGGATCAGGGGAAATCATATAGGGTCCTCACTGGGATCTGCTATTTGGAGGGGCTTCAGCAAATTGGAACAATATTTCAGGCAAAATCTAATTTGGAAATTTCATACTGGAGCTAAGATTATGATAGAAAGGGACAGATTTGCTGGAGGGGCTGGAAAAATAACTATATCTCCTCGTTTACTAAGATTGCTTCATAACAGAGGTATCTTTTTCTGGGCTAGCGCCATTCGAAAATGCGAAGGAGCCATCCCCATATGGAAAACAGCGAAGGAATTGTAGCTCAGAGACGACATGGAGGTTCAATGGAATTCTACTGTGATATCGGTAAGTGCTCACAGAATATATCGCTCTGAGAATAAATATTTTCTCATATGGAAGGGTCTAGGGGCCTCCTCGACAGTACAGGTAATATATATATATATATATTTGGAGGTTCTAATCTCTGAGGGCAGCAACGATGGAGATATATTTCCTTTTCCTTTATGGAAATCGGGATGCCCTACAAAGATCATTATCTTTGCATGGTTGGTGTATCACAATAGAAATCTCACTTGGGAAAATTTACAAAAACGAAATTGGCACGGGCCTGTCATATTCCCTCCCTACGGAAGTGACTCCGAAAACAATATGCATCTTTTTTTCACTTGTCCACAGGTGCAACTTATCTGGCAGAATCTTGCTGGTCACTATGGTTTCATGCTATGCTCCTTCCCATCCATTACAAAAGCATTCAAAAGTTAGTGCTCCATGAAAAAAGAATGGCGGGCCATGCCAGTATTGTCCATTTGGGCCATTTGGAAGTGGAGAAATGGCAGGATCTTCAGCTCAAAAAAGGAATCTAACATTTCTGTAGCTGCATCTATTATATCTCTATACAATGCCCTTGACTTGTCTGGACAGAATAGGAACAGGAAAGAAAGAAGTCAAAAGGCATCAGCAAATAGGAACAGTATTGGAAGAAGATCCATAGCATCAATGACCACAGTTTCTCCATGCGCATACTTCGATGGAGCTGCTCAACATGGGATATGCGCATGTAGTGTATACATTAAAATAGCAGATGACCAGGCTATTGAAATTTATTGGAATGCTGGACCGGGGTCCAATAACAGAGCTGAGGCGGTGGCATTAGCGGGTCTTCTATCCTTTTGTAACTTTCTTGACATTCCGAATTTGCAAATCTATGGAGACTCGAGGATAATAACTAATCATGTTTTGTCAAAACACAACATAAAAAACATTCATCTTGCTGGATGGCTGGACAGGATTGCAGCTATATGGAACAACAAGAAGGCCTATAAGATTTCACACATTGACAGGAACAAAAACAAAAAAGCAGATGCATTATCCAAAATGGGCCTAACTTCTCCCCAAGGCATTTGGAGGATGCAGATCAAAATGGACAACAACTGCTTCCAGATCCAGGACTTTTGTCTTCCGGGTATATAATTCTTAAGCTATGGAAAATTTTCTGGTATGTTTCCTACACGTGCTCATACAATGGCTATCTCATAAGAGAAGGTATGCATATATAATCTTGCTGTCATGGTAATCTTTTTTCTTCCCTATATCTGTTGATCATAAATATCTAAATCTACTCAAACATTATGTTGTATATAAAGGACATCTTTCAAATTTTTTTGCTAATACTCTAGATGTGGCGTGGCCCACACGACAGCTCAAACGATTATGTTGTATATATAGGACATCTTTCAATTTTTTTTGCTAATACTCTAGATGTGGCGTGGCCCACACGACAACTCAAACAAATGGCAATATTATCCGAGTATGTATGTCTATATTTGAATATAATCAAAATATACAGCTTTTTTTTTCTGTGCTGAAAAAAAAAAGAGAGAAAAAAAAGAGACATATTTGTAAGAGTTAAAATTAGTATGACTCTATTAGCATTCTAATATCTTTCCAGGCTTATCCATAAAGTTGGGTTTATTTATTATTCTATGGTGTCTAAGTAATTCAATCAATTCCAAATTCTGACCCGTAGTTTTATTGTGTGATTTATTTATCAGCTTAACTTTTGTAAATTTCTGGTTTCTTCCTCTCTCCATAAGGATCCAATGGTACCAAATCCAGAATAGGCATTGCCAATGCAGTTATGGTCGCCAACTTTCCACTAACAGTAAAAATAATTTAAATTTTGTTGTAATAATAGTGGTTAAATCATATTTTTGTTTTTGATGATATTAAAAAAAAAAATTATATAAAAATATTTAAATCATATTTTTAATAGTGAAAATGAATTAAGTTTTATTTAAAAAATTTGGAAAACCTAAAATATTTTGATTTAACAATTATACCTTAGATTTGTAAAAATCCCTATGAAATTTCATCAAAATATTGGAAATTTAACAATCTAATTAGATTGCTACTTTTTATTTTATTATTTATTTATTTATGAAAATAGCTAAATGGATATTGACGCATTCTGGATTCAATGGATTTTTTATCCTCAGAATGGCCGGAACTGAAATGCGTCGAATAGGAAATAAACACATTCCATTATCGCACGGTGGAAAATAATCGCATTTAACTACAGATAAGGTTGAAATTTTGTCACGAATGGAGAAGTCAATATTTCGCGTTCAATTAGACGTAAGTTTGAAAATTTATCAAGGATGTAAAACTCTGACTAAGATGGATATAAGTTTTTAATATATTAAAAATAAATTTCATTCAAATTGAATAGGGTGGAAAATAATCGAATTTAACTGGATATAAGTACTACAAAAGAAGGGGTGGAATGGGCTGGGACGATGCTCCATGTGCCTCTCGGATCATGAAACCAATGTCCACATGTTCTTCCAATGTGCTCAGACACAGAAAATCTGGTATGAATTGTCTATATCCTTTTGTTTTCCTTACCACGTATTTGCTTCTGTACAGGAGGGCTACAGGTGGTGGAGTGAGCAATGCTTGTCCCTACGATCTATGTTTGTCACGATCATCTGGCTTTTATGGAAGTGGAGAAATAACTGTACTTTTCAAGATCTCAGAACTCCTCTTGCGTCTATTCTGCTGCGGATTACAGATTCCTCTGCCCCTCCTGATATGTAGGGATCTCTCTTCCAACTGTTTCTTGAAGTCCTCATTGCTGCTGCGCACCAATGTTTTTTATTGGAACAGAATTGTTACTTGAGGTCGTCATTGCTGCGCATCAATGTTTTCTTTGGATCTGCCTGATTTTGGAGCTCTCGCTCTATCTGGTGCTTTTGGTACACATGTTTCATATGGAGATTTCATAGTTTTTTTTTTTTTTGTCTCTTTCTGGTGTGAGATTATCTGCTCCACCCACCTGATCATCTGTAATCCTTGCCTCATACATGGGTCTTATCTGTTTTTGCTGTGGTCCAGGCAATACTGTTATGCTGTATACATGACTTTATATTTCCTGTAATATAATATATTTGGTTTTTTTTCTTCTGAAAAAAAAGATTGAAATTTTGTCAAGAATGGAGAAGTCAGTAATTCGCATTTAATTAGAGATAAGGTTGAAAATTTGTGAAGGTTGGAAAAGTCTGACTGATATCCACATAAGTTTTTTATATATTAAAATTGAATTTCATTTTAATTGAATTTTGGATTGCAGATTGTATTTTGTTTAGGAAAGGAAATAATATTTATTAAAGAAAGTTAATTTAAAATTTTGATATATTTATAGATAAAATGATATTTTTTAAGACATTTTTTTGGTTAATTTTAATTAAAATTTCGCAAATATTTTTAAAAGTTTGAGTTTAAATTGTTTAATTTGTTCAATTTGAGAACCATAGGGAATTTTTAAGGGGTTGAATTTATTTATGCATTCAAAAATACATTTTAAAAAACAAAAAATCACATTCTTTCTTTAAATTGTTTTCCGCATGAAAAAGTCTATTTCGTCTATAAGTTAGATTAAACCTATATTTTTTATTAAAAAATGATAACTTTTAATTATTTAAATGATTTTATTAGTAATAATTACATTATATTTTATAATTATAGTTTATTTTTAACTAAAATTTGTTTTATTAATATAAACAAGTATTGTAAGGTAGCTTGGTCCTTGTCACTTAAATTAGAACTTATGCTCTAGAAAAATTTGCATAAAAAATTATAAGATATATTGATCAATCTTAAATTAATAAGAGCAAGAGTCAAATCAAATCTTATAGGAAGAACCACATTAAATGGTTCAAAATGTCTACCTAAAACTAATGATGTGATTCATCCAAAAGACATTATGAATCACAATATAGATCACAGAAGTCTAAAATCAAAGAACTCATAAAGTGAAATGTGGATAAATTAATTTCTTTCTCAGACACTAGGATTAGGATAAGATTTGTGGGTAGTAGCCACTAGTGAGTCCACATTTACAATTTAACTCCTCCATAATTGCTAAGGAAAACCCTAAATAATGGTGGGAAGTAACTCCTTATAAGTATATGACATACTTTTAGGGATTTAGTTTCAGATGATTTTCCTAAGAACATTAAGAATACAAAATCAATTCACAAATATCAAAATAACATGCATGATGAATATTGCAACTATATTCATGCATTATGACATAAAATATGTGAGGAAGTTATAGACATTATTACATTATACTGTGTAAAGGTTGCAATAAGACTTTCAAATTATGGTCCAATCAAATGTTTGAAATATATATATATATATATATATATATATATATATATATATATATATATTAAAAAATATATATATAATTTTCTAAGTTAAACATTATAAGTTGCATTGTTCAATGTCTATGTAATAATAGTTAAGATGTGATTACTAGAGTCCTAACTTTGTCCAAGGATAAATCACATTAGTTGGTTCAAAATGTCGATGGAATCTTAATAATGTGATTAGTCTGAAAATCATTTTTATTAATATAAATTTATCTTATAATAATTTTATTATTTTATATTTAAGATTTGTGTCCAATCTAATCAAATCAATATAATACAATTCAATATATAATTAAATAAATTTAAAATATTTAGAAATAAATAAAATAAAGTAATATATTTTCCAATAAAAATTATTTTAATACTTTATATAAAAATTAGATTGTATAATTTAATAAGATATATATATTAATTAAAAACAAACTATTAATATAATACTTTATTTTGGAAATAATTTAAAATATCCATATTAAACTATTATCAAACTTTTTATGTTTCGAGTTTACTCTTAGTTTATGTTTCGAGTTTACTCTTAGTAATCAATAATAGATTGTATCAAAAATTATAACAAAAAAAACTTTGAAATAGATCTATAGTTTTGAAAGCTATCTTGAATGTATTCTCTCTTATTGGGAATTGGCTAATATAAAAGACATGGAGAAGTTTAAAAGTATAATTAGAAATGATATAATGATTAAATGTAATAATAGACCTCTTTCATTAACACATAAATTTTGTGACCTTAACTAAGTGGAATTTTTCTTTCTCATTTAGATTTCGCATCAAGATTTTATCACAAGTCACAGTCACAAGGTGTTTTGGCAAGAGATGGGTCTCCACGAAGATGAAAGGCCCAAATGGAACAAAAATCATTTATTTATCCCTTGAATCAAGAAAATGAATGAATAGTCCCTAAATTCGCCTAAAAGGTACATTGCCAAGCTTCACTCCAACACATTTTACAGATCCATCCCCATAGCGGAGACAAGGTTGTGCAAGCTAAAATTCTCTTTGAGGGAAAAAAAAAATAGTTTCCAACAAATTTCCAAGTTAGAAAAATCTCCAGAAAAGAGTTTTAGTTATCCAAGCAAATGTAGCTACTACAATGAAATTCATTGCAACAAACCAACATATTATTCTAGACTACTTTCTCAAGGGATGTTTGGATAGAGATCCAAAGGACTACACGTTCTCATTATTCATGGGAGGGAACCACAAATAAATAAGAATTCAAATCCTAGATAGAAAATTGTCACACAAAAGAGTACAAGGCGCCCCCTTTGATGACAACCTAGGAAATTTGGTTAACCTAAAATCACTCCTTGTTCATTGATGTGTCTCCCTCAGTTATCCAATGGGCGATGAAACGATTTCGCATATTAAATTATATCCCACAAAGCTCTCATGTGTAGGATTAGCTCCAATGATTACACACCACAATACAAAAGGACTCGCCTTGGGGAATTTTTTGACAGTGTGGTTCAAGGAAAATTCTCCATTGGAAGTGCTAGGTGGGGGAGACAATTCTCACACAAAAGACTACAAGGTGTCTCATTTAATAATAGCCTACGAAATTTTGTTATCTTAGAATCACTCCAAGTTCATTGATGTGTCTCCCTTAATTATGTAATGTGTAATGCAACGTTTAATCATATTAAATTCTTTCCCACAAAGTTCATATATCTAGGATGCCCTCAATGATTATACACCACAATACAAAATGACTTCCCTTGGAATTTTTTGACAATATGGTTCAAGGAAAATGGTCCTTTGAAGGACTCAGCGACCAAGGATTTTCAACCTGCTTTGGAGAAATACATCTCTTACCTTTATATCTACATAGATTCTCTTTTTATTATAAATTAAATAAATGTAATAATTCTCATTGTAAAATTATACATGTATGCCTCTCCTTCACTCACATTTCTTTCGACCATGTATATAGGGATAAGAACAAAGGGGAAAATCAACTCTCTAAAACTAGTTTGGAGATGGAGAGGTGAACGTTGAAATCATTGAAAATATCCAAATAAGCACATCAAGCTATCTTCACCAGATAAGACTTCAACTTTGACAAAATAGATCATAGTCTCATAGTTTAGCTTCTACATGCTATTTTGAAGTCCGTGTTCCATAGGATTCTATAGGACACTATCTCTAAATGCTTATAACTTATCCAACACATGAGGTATTATAATATCAAATTTCTCTTTTGAATCAATACATTCAAGTTTCATAGTTTAACTTTTCCAGGGATGCCAGAGTTGCCCCTGTACCACGTCATGGGGGAGAAACTCCTAGTACCGGAGGTGCAAATGTGGGGACCATAATTTCCCAGAGTTTCTTTGACGGTCTTGCAGGTGGAGATGCGAGTTCCTGCTATGGAGAACGATTCTACACTTACGACGCTTTGATAGTTATTGTCAATGCATATCTAGATTTTCCACCACCAGATCCAACGACGACCAAAAGAGAGAGCTCGTTTCCTTCTTCGCTAATGTGATGCATGAAAAATTAATTCTTCCGTCATGTCAGGGTTGTGCTACATCAACGAGATAAATCCTTCGTCAAACTATTGTGACCCAAGTTACACGTTGTGGCCATGTGCGAGAGGGAAGAGCTTCCATGTGCGAGAGGGAAGAGATACCATAGGCGCTACCCTCTGCTACTTAAGTTAGTAAGTAGCTCTTTGTAGCTCTTTGTTGAGATATTAATCTCGTTATTACATTTTATTCTTTTATCTGTTCGGTGTTATAGACATTTCAGTTTCAGTTCAGTTTTACTTGAATTTAGTCTATTTATTATTGATGTTTTCAATGTAATCTATTTGTCTTTTCGAATATTTAGAAAAGCAATCTCTGCTAATTTTTTTGTTTCCATTCTTTGCACAAATCGTCTCATATTTACCAATTTCTTGAAAAGTTAAAATATATGCATCTTGTGCACTGAAGGACTTCACAAAATTGTACATAAAACGCCTTCGAAACTGCGCAAACATTGACAGAGCATTTTTTAAAATATGTTGTGCGCCATAAGTCGTTCGAAGTCCTCGGCTGTGGCAAAATCAAATGACTTTTTTTCAAGATTCGTTTCTTAAAAGTCAAAAGAAGGTTCATCTCTTTGTATTTGTTTTAAAAAGGGCTTTTAGAAATTTTAAAAGGGAGATTTGAAAGAAAAAAAAACAAAGAGATTTAAAATATATCTATATATATATATATTTAAAAATCCTTTTTAATACAAGAAATTTGATTAGTGGTTTCATAACAAAGAGATCCATAAAAATTTTTTGTTAAAAAGATTTTTTGTGAAGATATTTTTAAATAAAAAGTTTTTTTTTTTTTAAAGGGTTTTGTTTAAGAGTATTTTTTAAAGAGGAGTCGAGGGGGAGCCCGTTTTCATTGAGAAAAGGGGATTAAAGAAAAAAACAAAAAAAAGAGGTGCACATTTGTATTTGAACAAATGGCTTTCTCCAGTGCTTTGCCATTGACCCCGAGTTTGCTTGGAAATAATTACGAGTTTTGGTCTTTAAGAGTGCAGACATTTTTGTAAGCCCAAGAGTGTTGGGATACACTTCAAAATGCCTATGTAGAGTCGATCTAAGAAGCATGGGAGGACATGACAAATGACCAAAGGAATGAAACTATTGAACTCAGAAAGAAAGTGTACAAAGCCAAATATATAAAACTCAGTCGATGACTCTATCTTCGACAAGGTAACTAGTGCATCCATACCAAAAGAAGCTTGGGAAATCTTGAATTTATGTATCAAGGTAATGATATAGTGAATACAATTAAATTGCATAAATTGAGATCATAGTTCAAAACCCTAAAGATGACTCACACTGAAAGTGTGGATCAGTTGAGACTAGAGTGGTGGGAATAGTCAATCAAATCAAACTCATTAGTGAAACCATTATAGATCAGAAGATTGTTCAAAAATTCCTTCGAAGCCTGCCCAAGAAATATGACATGATCATAACAGCCATTCTAGAATCCAAATAATTTACAACTTCCCTAGTAAAACAGTTAATTGGATCACTTCTAGATCATGAAACAAGACTCAACTTGGCAAAAGATTCCATGCAACAAGCTTTTAAAGAACAGCTCTCTTTTGGAAGAGGCAAAGGCAGATGATATGGAGGCAGAAAAAAGTGAGGCAGAGGTTGAAGTAGAGGCAGATCAAAACATCATCATGCAATATAGCAGTGGATACATCCACAAAACCAAACTAAAATAAGCATGCCATGGATCAAATATAATGTCCAAATCTATTACTCCAAGAAATTTTGGCATTATGAACATGAATGTAGAAAGAAATAGTGAGATCATCAAAGAGGCAATGTCTCCAATAATGAAGGAGAATCCTCTGAAACAATGTTTCTTTCATGCCATATTTCTGAATACACTTGCAACAAGGATAATTGGTTGTTGGACAGTGGCTGCAAAAATAATATGATAGGTAATAAAATTTTTATTTCTTATCTTGATTCTTCCATAACATCAGAAATTACCCTTGGAGATTTTTTTTTGTATTAAAAATGAAGGAAAATGTATTGTCCCTATTCTTACTAAACAAAATCAACATAAATAAATACCTGATGTTTATCTATTCCACATCTGAAGAATAACCTCATTAGTGTAGGACAACTGATGTAACATGGTTATGATGTAATATTCCAAGGGAACATGTGTTATATCTACGACAAATCGTGCAATAGAAGACTTACAAATAAGGTTGAAAAAACCAAGAATAGAATGTTTCCATTGACTCTTAGAAGTCAAAATCTCTCACAGTCTTTAGTACACAATGTGTCAAGAATGGATGAGTCACAACTATGGAATCCTAGGTATGTCCATATCATTCAAAAGTTGAAGTCAACTTCAGAAACATTCAATTGTCATTGGTCTCCCTACTATGAATGAAAAATATTGTAATTTTGAAATTTGTGTTCTATCCAAGAATAAAAGAGATAGCTTTCCCACATCTTCCTCTAGAGAAAAAGATCCTTTAGAGCTTCTCCATATAGATATTGATGGCCCAATGCAGACAAAATCCATTGGTGGTAGCCCTTATTTTTTGACATTCATTAATGATTATAGTAGGAAGATATGAGTGCATTTTCTTAAAAATAAATCAAATACTTTCTCAATATTTAAATAGTTCAAAGCATAAGATGAAAAGAAGAGTGGAAAACATTTCAAAGTACTTAGATTTGAGAGAGAAAGAAAGTACAACTCCAATGAATTCAGATTTTTTTCAACAAAAATGAATCATCATGCATAACACAATAAGATATACTCCATAACATAATGCAGTAACAGAAAGGAAAAATCAGTCGATCATGAGCATGGCCTGATCCAGGTTCCTTCAGCTACCAGAATTATCCAAGATCTTTTACTTCTGTGATTTTGTTCAAATTGCATTTTAAAGAGCATAGAAGAACATATGTGCATTCTTAAACAAGAGGAAACATGACGACAATTAGAAAATCAAAACTTAGGACATTTGATAACAAATTTCGTCCAGTGTGGACTATATCTCCGAGCCCAGTGTCAAGATGGTGGAGGATGCTTCATATATTGTTGGAAATGATGATGATGTACATGGAAGACTCTTTGTCATAGCAAGGACATACACCTTCAAACAAGAGTGGCTTGTCTCTCCACGAGATGTTCTACTTATAGGAATTCTCAGTCAAAAAGGCTTCCTCTCAACATGACAACTTAACATGATCTCACACAATGTGGTAATGAGTATCCATTCAACATAGTTACATAGGGATGTCAACAACAATACATGGCAATATAAGCTAATTACATCTCACATAAGGTGGAAATAATGATCCCTTAACATGACATCAAACAGGGATCTCAAACATCGTCCATCATCTCAACAATTATGAAGAAAAACATGACATGACTTATTCATGTACCTTCACCTCTGAAGTTGGCCGAAAATGGAAGGCTTAGCTGCAAAAATTGTCTGCACCACTGAATTTCTGTCGTCGGGAGGTGTAAAATCGACTATCCATTTGTCGAATTCTGACACCGTCAATATCTAGGCCTTCGGGAATCTTTTAGATTCCCCCATGATTCTCAAAAGAGTTTGCTCCATGGGCTGACTGGAGATCTTCTTCCCTTATCACAAATCTTATCTTACCATTACGATCATTGCAGAATTTCGAGATTTTTTAGTATAAACTTGGCTGCATTCTGAATCTGGCGAATTTCAATGTCCAAGGGAATCAAAAGATTCCTCAAGATTCTCAAAATGTTATATTCTATGGAATGCCTACAAATCTGCTACTTAGATGATGATTCTAATTTCACCATCGCGTTCCCTATGAAATTCTAGTTAAAATGACTATAAACTTTATATCATTCGCACAAAATTAAAATTTACCTCCCCATGGAATCTTTTAGGCATCAAGGAATATTCTCTACAAAATATCTTTGTCTCGAAAAATGTGCCATCATGGTTTTGCCTCCTAGAACTGAAAATCGTCGTTTCATCTCTGGCCTGACTCACGGCTCCACCACTTTGCCTTTTTCTGCTTGGTCCCTTCGTTGGTCCGCTTCCCCACCTCCATGGAATCACAATTAGCATGCTTTAAATAAGTTTAAGCGGTAAAGATTACAAATAAATGGCCATTGGGACAATGGTAAAATTCAACAATGATAAGCATGGGGTCGGGGGATCAAATCCTGCCCCTGCCAAAATTGGTGCATACATATTTTTGGCAGATATTTGATGGTTTGTTTGTGTTAAACTATGGTTTTGAATATATGTTGATTGTCATTTGTGGAACCGTTGCATGGGCGGGACTGACGGACCCGTTGATGGTGGGTTTGACTCCCACCAGTTTCGGTATATATTGATTATATGGTGCGGTGGGGTGGCGGGGTAGCGGCCTACCACCTCTTTAATTATTTTTTTGTTATTTTTAAAATAAAACAAACATTTCAAAATCACTTGAAAATAAGGGTCATTGGGCAAACAAGTAGGCCATAATTTCGCCCACTCGGTGGCTAGATTCTAGTGACCGTTGTTGGTGAAATTTTTAGGTCCATTAACCCTGCCACTTGTCGAAGTCAACCCTGAACTTTGATTGGTCCTATCTCCTCCATACGAGCTTAGATTTGAGTGTCCTCTTGGACTTATGCATGTGTTTGGAGCCACCTGGATCATGGCCATATGTATGCTTCGTGAGAAGAAGTTGTCGAATAACTAGTGGGTTGAAGTACTTTCAACAACAGTGTATGTTCTCAACAGATCTCCAACAACCAGTCTCCAAGATACAATACCTCAAGAAGCATGGGATGGTAAAAAGGTAAATGTATCTCACTTTAGAATTTTTGGATCAGAAGAATTTTCACATGAGAATGTAAGAAATAAGCTTGATGATAGGAGTGAAAGATCTATTTTCATAGGTTATAGTGAGTAGTCAAAGGCCTATAGCCTTTATAATCCAGTTACCAAGAAGTTGTTTTTAAGCAGAGATGTCAAATTTTTTGAAAATAAATCTTTATCTAATCATGTTGATGAAGCTTTAAATCAATCTTTTTATCGACCACAACCACCAAGATTACAGGTTCAAGAAGAACCATACCATTCTGAAAATGGTACATCTTCAAGCAGTGAATCCACCAGTGATTCAACATCTTCAGAAGATAGTCCTAAAACAAGAATCATTAGAGAAATATATGAGTAGGAGAATGAGTTTGACTAGCAGAATATGTTTGCATTTTTTCATCTCAACCAACCGATTTTGAAGAAACAATTAAATAGAAGCATTAGGTTGATGCAATGAACCAAGAAGTTTCTTCCATAGAGAAGAACGAGACTTGGGAATTAGCTGATCTCCCAAGAGACAAAACCAGAATTGGCATAAAATGGGTATATATGACCAAGATAAATGAAAAAGGAGTGATTGAGAAACATAAGGCAATGTTTTTTGCCAAAGGATTCTCACAATAGTTTGGTGTCGACTATGGTGAAACCTTTGCTCCAGTAGCAAGGTTAGACACTGTGAGAACCATTTTTTCCACAACAGCTCAACACAAATGGAAAGTCTATCAGCTTGATGTAAAATATACCTTCCTAAATGGTATATTGTAGGAAGAAGTTTATGTAGAGAAACCTCCTAGTTTTGAAGTTCCAGGATAGGAGCATAAGGTATACATATTGAAGAAAGATTTGTATGGTTTGAAACAAGCTCCAAGAGCTTGGTATAGTCGCATTGACACTTATCTCATAAAAAAGTGGTTTTTTCAGAAGCAGTCATGAGACAACTTTGTATACCAAAACTCATGAAGGTAAAATTATTATTGTATGCCCTTATGTAGATGATCTTCTTTATGTAGGAAATATGATGTTAGAAGACTTCAAAGAAAAAATGCAAACAGAGTTTGATATGATAGAGCTAGGAGTCATGAAATACTTCTTAGGCATTGAAATTCACCAATCTACTAATGGCATTTTTGTTGGTCAACAAAAATATGCCAATGACATCATCCAAAAGTTCATAATGACCAATTGTAAACTAGCTGGTACACCAATTTCTCAAGGCACAAAGCTGAGCAAGCAATATGTAGCACCACCAGTTGATCCCAGATTGTATAAAAGTCTAGTTGGTAATTTGTTATATCTCACTTCAAGTAAACTTGATATTATGTTTGTAGCAAGATTTTTTTCCAAGTTTATGTAGTCACCTAAGATTTCTCATTGGAAGGTTACAAAAAAGATCTTAAGGTATGTTACAGGGACAATAAAATATGGTTTGTAATATACACAATTCGAAAATTGATCACTTTCAAGTTATGTAGACATCGATTATGTAGGGAGTTTAGATGATCACAAAAGCACGTCAGGGTACATTTTTCATCTTGGAACCAATATAATTTAATGGGAATCCAAGAAACATTCAATCATTTCAATATCTTTTGCAAAGGCAGAATATGTAGTAGCTTGTCAAGCAGTGTGGTTGAGAAGAGTATTGAAAGATATTTCAAATGTTTAGAAGGAGCCAACTCTAATTTACAGTGATAATAGTTCAACAATTTGTTTATCAAAAAATCATGTTTTCCACAAAAAAAGAAAGAACATTGACACATGTTTTCATTTCATTTGTGAGCTTGTTAATGATCAGGAAATAGTACTTTCTTTTTGTGGTTCCAAAGATCAGCTTGCAGATATTTTGGCAAAGCCTTTGTGCAAGAATGTATGCGAATTTCAAAGAGAGCAATTAGGCATTGTAAGTGTATCTACATGTAACAATTAAGATTAGGAGGGGATGTTGAGATATTAATGTCATTGTCTGCTAAGTGTCACCACATTTGATTCTTTTATCTGCTAGGTCTCATAGACAGTTCATTTTCAATTCAATTTTACTTTAGTTTAGTCGATTTCTACTCTAGTGATTTATTGTTATCGTTTTCAGTGTAATCTATTTAGCTTTGTGAATATTGATAAGAGAAATATCTACTCCACTTTTTCACTTTACAATCTTTTACACTCCTCATGCAAGTAATACCATCTCCTCCTCTCAAATCTAATGATGAAAGATGCTTAGATTGATTATTGAATTATTAATGAATGCAATAATTACAACTATGGTGTAGCCAGAAGAACATTGGGTTTGATGGGATGAACAACCCAGAGGTTGTGGGGCAATACTCCGCCATCTCGCTCGATATGCCTATGTGGTTTTGTAATAAGAACAACAAATTCCCTTCCTCCATAACCTTCGAGCATGGCTTCAGTGCGACAATCAAGGCCATCAACAACATGGAATGAAATGGTGGAAACACTCCTATAGTGAATAGTAGAGTTGGTTACTAGAATATAATATGTGGCCAATTGTGTGTCGATACTAGAGCCAATGTCTCCGGCTAAATCTTTCTTCTCCTCATGGATGCAAAATATATCAATAAGATGCCCATGGCTATCCAGTAAATAGAAATTGCAGTGCATCTCTCGTGTCGTGCATATAGATTATTTCACAATATCATATTCAATATTTAGTTGCAGTGAAGGGTTACAAACATATCCCATATTTTCATAAATTTGCATATTATACAATCATTTTCCTTTGAATTTTCAAAAACTTGGATGATAATCCATGTTTCTCCATTCTCTGGAACACATCCAAAAAAGTAGTCGTATTATTATGATTAGTAATGCTTTCTCTCCACATTGGTCAATCTGTTAATGATAAATTTTCCAAACAGATAACATTTTCCTAAGGTACACTTCAAAACCATTGAATTTTACAAATTTAATTTGTGAGAATGTAATGATGAAAACAAATAATAATTCATCATAATGTGATATTGTATCCAGATGCAAGCAACAACACACCTAGGGGATGTCCTAATATTGGATAACAAGGAGTTCTTCAAGATTACGAATATGCCTAATTTATAGTAATGAAATAGAAAGCACCAATCGTAAGAAATAGAAAAACCCAATCATGGATAGTAGGGGTGGATGAAAGTGTTAATAATGGGTTAACTTGCAACGAAAAACTCATTTAAAATATCTATTGAAGGTTAGGGTGACTACTTTCCTTGTTGAGTGTTTTTGTTGTTTCCTTGTTGAGTTTTTTTGTTGTCATGAGGGAAAAAATTTTAATCACACTTTAAATCACTTAAGTTTGTACATCTATTTTGATGGAATTAAAAGGATTGGCCTACGTGCAAAGGATTTCTAACTGTAGCTTGCAAGATATGTCTACACACTCACTCATTTATGGAGGCAAATTCCTTCCCAGAGTGTGAATGGGATAAGTCGGTTTCTTGCTCCCCATGTTCCAGTGGCCCGGGTAGCTCATGCTAAAGAGACATGGATAGGTAGTTGTGTTTATTCAAGGAAACAAAGAAAAAGGGTAAATAAGAAAAAGGCACTTTCATTTTTCATCATTACATATTTTTTTAGGAATTCTTATTTTCCATGGTATTCTGTTTTTTAAAAGTAAAAATTAATATTTTGGGGATATTAAGATTGGATTTATGTGTTATGCAACCAGCTCACAAAAAGATAGAAAATATAGATCAACGACTTCAAAATTAGCCTCTTCGAGGTGGAAACCTCCTTTACATTACACAAATGAACAATTCTTGGATGATACAAATGAAAATACCTCCTTTCTATATATAGGAGTCTTAGGGGTCCTAATATAATCAGAGCATACTTAAAAATAATATTGTAGGGGCACGACAATAACAATAGTGGACTTCTATGGGGCACAATCATAACAACACGGGGACTACATGGGCACAACACTACAATAAGGGGGGTTGCACTAATAACAAGAAGGGGCTACACTAGTAGTATAGGGACCTAACATGTCCCTATCCTTTAAAAAGTGTTGTCCTCAATGCTTGAGTAGTTATGGATGCTTCTGTATAAAATTATCGCCCTCCCATGTGGAACCTTCAGTAGGTAATTTCTTCCACTTTCTGAAATTGATCGATCTTGTAGCTATCAAGTTCTTGTTTCTGTGAATACTTCAAGTCACAATATGATTTTTCCTTCCTCGTCAAGTTTCAATAATATTGTTTGAACTGGGATCTTGTCCTCTATAACCTTATTTAAGCATGAAACATGGAGAACTGGGTGCACTCGGGAAGATGCATGAAGCTCCAATTTGTATTCCATATTACCAATCTTTTGCAACACCTTGTAAGGACCATAATACTTTGGTGATAATTTATTATCCTTCTTAGCATGCTTGAGGTACTGATTTTTTTGTGTTGTTGTAGCTGTAAAAATACGTAGTCGCCTACATCAAAACTTTTTTCACTGCGATGTTGATGTGCCTCTTGTTTCATTCGATTCTGCACAAAAGTGAGGCTATCCTTTAAGAGTTGGAGAACCTTTTTTTGATGCTCAACATGATCTTCCACTGCTTGAACCTTAGAATGATTGTCCAAGAAGTTTTGGAGTTCAAGAGAAATAGATGATTTTGCTGTTGAACCTCTAGTGAACATAATTATGAAATTATGCCTCGTTGTTCTTTCTATAGAATATTTGGCATGCTATTAGAGATGATTATCTTTCCTATTTTCCCTGTGATATCCCTTAATTCAAATTATTTTCCTTCCCAAAAAAAATTCAATTAAAGTTCTTGAAAATTGAAATCTATCATCCCCAAAGACTGTAACCATTGGACTCCTAGTACAACATCAACACCACCCATTGTCATGGAAAGCATTGGAATATTGAAGACATATTATCCCATGGATATCTTGATATTATGGCACTTTCAATATCAATTTATGGTTCCTCTATTTGCAACCTACTTGACACTCTAGTACTAGATATAGGAAGCAATTCAATTCCTTGGCTATCTTACAATGAATAAAATTATGGGCACTACCTAAATCAATCAACATTATTACCGTTTTCTTCTTGATATGTCCTTCTATCTTGAAAGTTTGAGGAGTAGTAATTCTTGTCAATTCATTAAAAGATATGGTTAGATTCATTTCTTCTTTCTCTAGGATTGGTTCTTAGTGTATATCGTGTTCTTTTGATGTTTCTCGTTCCCTTTCTTCCTTCTCTTCCCCATCTATGTAAATTAATTTTTTCTTAGCACACTTATGACCTTTAATGTATTTTATATTACAATTGTAACAAATCCATTTTTCTCTTTTTTCTTCCAATTTTTATGGTATCAACCTTGTAGGTGGTGGAAGGCTATGAACAACAACACTTCCATCTTTATAGTTATGAATGGTAGGGTTCCTTGTTGCCATAATTTTTCTTTCAGTTTTTCTTGCCAGCCTGTATGCCTTCTCCAATGAATCAGGTTCCCAAAGGTGAACCTCATGTTGGATGTTATCCTTTAAAGTCCCTATGAAGACTTCAATCCTACGCTTCTCTGTTATATCATTTACCCTTATATTCAATTTTTGGAAGTCCTCAATGTGCTCTGCCATTCAACCCTTTTGTTTGATATTTATCAATTCGCTAAAGAAAGCATTTCTCTTTACATCCTCATAATGTGCTATCATTTCCTCTATGAAAATTGACCGGGTGACAAGTGGTTTACAAGAAAAATTCCCTCTATACCATACAGACTAAATCGGTTTTAAATATAAATATGCAGTACATAACTTTTGTGGCAGTTTCACATCATGTAGATCAAAATATTGCTCCATCTGTAATATCCATGTTACAGGATCCTTGCCATTAAACTTCCTCATATTGGTCTTTAGAAAATGGTGAGTCTTCAATCCAATGTTAGATTCAATGAAATCATGATTAACACTACCTTTTTTTCTCATCATGAGTTTCCTCTACTACCTTTTCAACATTAGGAAGCCTTTCTTGTAGTGACTTTATCCCACTTTCTTTCAAACCTTCCATGTCTTTTTTCAAATATTCCATGTTTCCATTTAATTTTTCTTCTATACCATTGATCTTATTGATCATATCTTTTATCTCATTCTTCAAATCATCCCTCCAATTTTTCCTATTAGGTGTTTCTATTTTCTTGATTTGAGTCAATCTCTTTCTTGCTTATAGGAGCTCGATATCGAATATATGATATCTCTATAATTTCAGATCTCCAAGGTCTAAAATTTCATCCTATTGTAGCCCTATGAGTCTTGTTTCCAACCCAGCAGGTCTAATCGAGATTGTATTCTTCAAGAAAGAGTTATGTGAAATCTCCCATGATGCCTTGATTATAGACTAGTTTAGTAGAGCGAACTTGTACAACGTGCCACGTGTCATTGTTTCGACCTTCAGACATGAGAACGATACACAGAAAACTATATTTTGTCATATTTCTGTAACTTACGAAATTTCAATCTGATGCTCAGAGAGAACGTTATGGAGATTTTCCCAAGGTCACCTGTTTGGGATGTAATTCGAGAGCCTACCAAAACCCTAAATGTGTTGGACCATATCTTTGAAAATATAGTGAAACAAGATCTACAATTCGGACCTGAGGTTTATCAAGATTTCAAATCAAATGGGTTTCAGTTTCTGCATTTGAAACGTCGTATAAAAAAATTTATTATGAAAATCCCATGATGACATGTTTGGAGTAGTGAAACCCTAGAATCCAAAGCTCTGATACCAAATGTTATGCAACCAGCTCACAAAAATATAGAAAAGATAGATCAACGACTTCAAAATAAGCCTCTTCAAGGGGGAAAACTCCTTTACATTACACAAATGAACAATTCTTGGATGATACAAATGGCAAGGCCTCCTTTCCATATATAGGAGTCTAAGGGACCCCAATATAATCAGAACCTACATAACAATAATATTGTAGGGGCACAACAATAACAATAGTGGACTTCTAAGGGGCTATACTAGTAGTATAGGGACCTAACATTATGATATATTGTATTGAATAGGTTTTAAACATTTAAAGACGGGTAGTTTATGGGGTTATAATTTAAGATAGGAGGGAGACATATTAGATTAGAAAAAATAAAATGATGATTAGAAACATTGTTTGTCATTTAACAAGGTTTGGGTGACAATGTTCTCACTATAATTGCAGCAACAACATGATCCAAATAAGTTTGGGATATTCTAGAAATGAAATATAATGAAAGGGGGAGTAACATCAATTGCCATCAAGCCATTGTAATAGAGGAAGTAGAAGATTTTTACATTGTATAAATAATATGAGACGCTATGGTAGATGTTGAAAAATAAAAATAAGATATACAAGACATGAAATTAAGTGTAATTGTCCTAAATGCTACAAAGAAATTTGGGAAAAAATTGCAGAATAAAAATGTGACTTTATAAAAAATGCAAGAGATGAACATGGTGAAGAAAGTGAAGCTCACTATGTAGATACAAATATGGATGATGAAATTGAAGTAGAATATGAAATTGGAACTACCTTTGCAACAACTTTGAAAGTTATTGAAGACATGAATGAGGTTACAATAATTATTGAATTTGATTATGAAGCTAAATTAACATTTATTAGGGACTAGCTTGTAAACCCTAGGTATGAGGGAGATGAAAGTTGGTATGGGAAAGTTGTAATTGTAGAAAAGTAGATGAAAGAAAAGGAAGATGTTTTTGATGTTACAAAGATTGAAAAAAAATTAATTAGTACTACTAAAGTACAAGCAAATGTAGAAAAAGAATTAGAGAAAGAATGAAAAAATATCGAAGAAGAAGATCAAAGTAAAGTTGAAGTTGAGGAACAAGAAAACCTATGCACAATTTAGATTTTGGATAAAAAATAAGAAAATGTTTGTACAATATATAGCTGAGGACAACCAAACAACCGTTTAAATTAATTTCAAGTGTTGTAATCCTAACTCTCCAGTAGAGATTAGTAGTCATAATTAAGGGTCTTCACATAGCTTGAATGTAGTTTGCATGTATTGCATGCAAAATATAAATCTAAGAAATAATTTGGCATAGATATAAGAATTAAAATTAGTGTGGTTATTATTAACATTCTAAGATTATTCTAGATGATATCTCCACAATTTTTTGTGTCTATTTATTCTTCTATTCTCAAGGAATTCAGTCAACTCCAATTCTTGAACTACAATTCTATAGTGTAATAATATTGTATGAATTATATATTATCTTAAGTATTGTAGCAACTTCTTGTTTCCTCCTCTGTCTATTGGGATTTGATGCTACCAGATCCAAAATCGAAATAGGCATTGGAAACTCAATTGAAAGTGTTCTAAGTGCAAAATCTCTTGCCATAACAAAAGCTACAATATCCACTCATAAGATCATATTGAAGAAATTATGGGGATTTGTGGTCACCACGCTTCCACCTCAACCACTTCAATATCTTATGGGTAAGTTGTAATAAGGTTTTCTCTTGCAGTTATTGCCATAGTAATAAATGCCAATACTACAATAGCATTACTTGTGGCAACATAGATCACTGCAACAGTCACAATTTCAAGCAATAACATTTATGCCCACCAGTAGTAACACTAACCCCAATGCAATTACAGATGTACCATTACCAGCCCCCATTGTTGATAATTGCTCTAACACTCCCACACTTCTCAATATTTAATTTCTTGATATGGGTAACTTAATGGTATGTTTTTTGTATTTATATTGAATCCTTGTCCCTTCCTTCTTCACATCAAACATAAGAAACTCAATCCATCCACATCATGAACATTAATTTTAAGAATTAGTGAGATACACATCAATATGCGATGAGACTCACTTCCAAGGTACAAATTTTAAATTTGAAATACCCATCAAATTTGATAACTTCTGCAACTCTAGTACCCATTTTGATCACTTTCACAAAGAATGTTGATGGGAAGGGAAAAATTTTGGCTATATTTGGTTGTATTTCAATAAAAGATGTTGATGAGAAAGGGAAATCACCTGTGACATATCAAATTCCATCCCTGTTCGCTTCACTTTGGAGTGTCAACTGCCCATTTTCAATTCATACAATAGAAATTTATTTATTCATATATTTTGGATGTTATCACTATTACACTCGCAATCAAGTCAAATTAATTGAACACAACTTGAGATTTCCTCACATTACTATTACATGTCTTATTACACTGAAGGTGCTTTTAAGGGGAAGTTGCTATGAGGACTTTCATCAATTATCCAAAGCCTATAAAAATATGTCACATGTATACACTATGTTATCATTCATTTTGCAACAGTGAACTGCCACATGCAAAAAAAGCCATTCATCGTGGGGATGACTAATGGTCGATGTGATTGCTCCATCTGACAACCCATCTTCACATTCTCTTGTAATCACCACTCTTCACTTTATGTATATCAAAATCTCATCGATATACGCTGTGCTCATACCCTCAATTCCTTTATACCACAAGATTTTTGTGGTTTTATTTATGTTCACTCAAACACTTCAATGGTTTTTAGCACAAGATTCCCTAGTGTTTTTAGCACAATATTTTTAGTTTTTTCCCATATTTTCTCATACCATTAATTTGTTTTTATCAAAATACTTTCAAGCATTTTCAGCACAATTTTCCACATTGTTTTCTCTTTATTTTCTCGTACCCTTCATTTGATTTTAGAATAGTTGAACAACTTCTAATACTTGTGATTTAATTATCAACTATTTTATGCTTATTTTGGAGTAATTTGAGGAACTGTAGTTGGATTAGTGGATATTGCTCTCAATATTCCATATAAAATCAGTCGAGAGAACTTTCACATAGTCTCTTACAATTTAAACGATAAACTCAAATTTGTTTGCAAAAGCTAGGAGTCTATGGTGAGTATCTTGTTGTTCTACAAGGACAAAAATATATTTGGGACTAATAAGCAATTTACATGTTTGATTCAGACTATTTCTCAAGGGAATTTGTCTAAGTGGCAGGACACTAAGGCTTATGGGTTGACTCTATATGATCCTCAGCAGGGCACTTGGAATTGACTTCCTTTAATTCCTCAATTTTTTGTTGGGATTCCCCTCTTTTGTGTTTGGGTATATAAGAAGCTAAATATGATTGGGGGATGGAACCCCTCCTGTTGGGAAGCAATGAATTCTTTTTTAATTTATGACTTCCTAATGGGTAAATGACACCGCAGAGAAGACATGGCAATGGTTTGATCCTTCTTCACATGTTATGTTTCTCCTAGTGGGCTTATCTACATCTTTGAAGGACATGAAAATGATAAAAATGTTCTTTAGGTTGTAGAATCATATGATGTTAAACAATACACGCAAGAGACTCTACCTCCTATGAACTAGGAGTGATATTGATGCCATGGAGTATTTTTAAATGGATAATTCACTATCATAAGCGGGTGTTCAACATAATCAAAGGGTTGAATCGAGAAGCATGGGGAAGTATTTGATCATAATATAGGTGTTTGGAGTAGAGTGGACAATATGTGGAATATTGAGTGATGTCTAAGGTTGTGCTTAGTTTCCTTAGACAAGTACTATTGATACCTTCAAACTATAGGCCTATTAAATCCACTCAATTTTATTTTATATGGATAAAAACATATGGACATTATCTAAATCTGAAGGTGGGAATGGATACTTCAAATTAGACTAGACTAAAAACCATGATTAGAGTAGATAAACCAAATTGGACAAGATTGAAAACCCATGGTTACCATCATATTATAATTTAAATTAAATGGTACTAATCAATTATTTCAATTATTTCTTCAAACTCTGTTTCATATAACATATAATAAAACTCATGAAATGTATTTGACATCATATGTATGTAATAACATTGTGAATGATATAGGAAACTTATGATTCTCTTCAATTTGAGATAATATACAATTCTGTAGTATTAAAATATAAAATCAAAATTGCAGCAAATCTTTCCTATTTTAAATACGCATAAGGAAAGAAGAAAACATATACTCCAATAACATTTTTGTGAAAACTAACATTTATTTTATATACTCCAATAACCTTTTTGTGAAAACCAACATTTATTTTATATACATTACATGTTTCTCCTGCACACAATATCTAAGCATGTTAAAATAAATCATAAATCTATATCCCCGAACAATAATTAATTATCTAGAGATATGAATTCATACATATTAATATTAATATCCTTAAAAATATTCAACCTAATCAAAAGAAGCATAAAGAATGAGCCATTTAATTGCATAAAGAATGAGCCGTTTAAATAAAAATTAAATGAAGCCAAAATTATAAATACAATATCATCGCAATATCTGAAATTTTTACCTTATAATTTCAATACACTCTATTGCACAATAGCTTTTTGTCGAGCCCATGTCATGATCTTGGAGATGAAATTAAGGAAATAAAAAATCAAAATGTAGTTTACCAATAGAGAAATATACAATTTAACCATAATTACACCAGTAGAAAAGAAGAAATCTGAACGAACCAATACAAGAATGAAACCTGGAAACAGATGAAAGAAATCTGAACGAATAAATAAAATAGAGGTGGAAGTGAATAAAATGGAGATGACAGAAAAGAAATCAATCCGAGCCACGATGAACAAAATACAAAATTAAGATGGACCGATCGAAGCCACGACAACCACCTTTTATAGATGAACATTCTTTCTTAAGATGGAACGATCGAAGCCAACGACAACTTCCTTTTGTAGCTGGAGCTTCTTTCCTTTGCTTTTTTTAATAGACGGAACATGGCTTTATTGTCATTTTATAAATGGAGTTTTTTTCCTTTCCTTTTGTAAATAGACCAAATGTAGATTAATCATTTTATTGTGAGAATGTCGATAAACATCTGTTGATAGTAATGGACACATGTCTTCAAATACTAAGCCTTGCATCATTATTTTCATGACAATGACTAGCATTATCCGGTTCACATCATCATCACCACGGAAATGTGAATGATAAATAACTTGAAATCATTTCATTATTTGACATCGAGTAAGGCCATGAATATTCTGTAGAACAATCCACGGAAATGTGAATGATAAATAACTGGAAATCATTTCATTATTTGACATCGAGTAAGGCCAGGAATATTCTGTAGAACAATATTCCTGTAGAATGCTTTAGTGTAACATGGTAAATTAAGTTGAAAAGCATCTTTATATTAGAAGTTGGTAAATTAATATAATTATATTAATAAATGTAGTTGAAATAAGTGGTAGATGTCAATTTAATATTTGTTATATTATAAATTTAATATTATAAATCATAATATCAAACTTAATATTATAAGTTCTATATTAAAAACCTTAATATTAATATATTAATTATGTATTTAGAAAATATTGTATTAATAAATATTAATTTAAATATTATTATATATTAATTAATATTAAACCCAAGGGATTGATGTTATAAACGCAAGGGATTGATACTAAAACCCCAAGGGAATAATATTAAAACCAAAGCATAAATATTATAAACCAAAGGTATATAAACACCAAGATAAATATTATAAACCATAAAACAAACATGGTTGACCATTGTTGATTTTCATATTGAGACAATCTGTTATGAAACCAGCTCAAGAAAAGAAATGGCACACAACAATGCTTCCATATCCTCATCCTTTCTTGAGAGTGCATCTGCCACCACATTTTGCTTCCCTTTTTTGTAGATGATTTCAAAGTCGTAACCCAACATCTTTGTGACCCACTTTTGTTGCTCTTCAAAGGATAATCTTTGTTCTAAAAAGTATTTAAGACTATCATGATCCGTTTTTACCTTGGAGTGTCTTCCCATTAGGTAGGGTCGCCATTTCTTAAGTGCATGGAGTATTGCCAACATTTCCTTCTCATAAATAGCTTTGCTTAAAAACTTTCCCTTGATTGGACGACTTTCAAAAGAAATGGGTCTTTCATCTTGCATTAGAACAGCACCAATTCCATTTCCTGAAGCATCACATTCCACAATAAAGGTTTTTGTGAAGTCAAATGTTATGGAATCGGAGCTCGATATTGCCTCCGATGTATCTCTGTACTTTCTGATTATCTAGTTTTGAATTTGTGACCTGTAGTAGCCCTCTGTGTCCTCTTTCCAATGCCACAAGTCTGACCCAAATTGGATTCTCCAAGGAAGAGTTATGCGAAATCTCCCACAGTGACTTGATTATAGACTAGTTCAGTAGAGTGAACTTGTACAATGTGCCACGTGTCACTGTTTCAACCTTTGACTCTGAAAAATAAATAAAAGAAAACTACAGTCTGTCATCTTTCTGTACCTTCTTACGAAATTTCAATCCGATGCTCAGAAAGAAAGTTATGATGATTTTCCCCAGGTCACCTGTTTTGAGTGTAATTCAGGAGTCTGCAAAAAGACCAACTTCCTCAGATCATATCTCCAAAACTATCACGCGAAAAACTCTGAAATTTGGACCCAAGGTTTAGTGCGATTTCTTCTCAAATGGGTTTTTTTTGTGACTTCTGAAACATCACAGAAAAACAGTTATAGCAAAAATGCCACGATGACCTGTTTGGAGCAGCGAAACCCTAGAATCCAAAGCTCTGATACCAAATGTTATGAAACCAGCTCAAGAAAAGATAGAAAAGAAAGATCAACGCCTTAGAATTCAGCCTCTTCGAGGGGGCAACCTCCTTTACATTACATAAATGAACAATTCTTGGATGATACAAATGACAAAACCTCCTTTCTATATATAGGAGTCTAAGGAGTCACAATATAATCCAGCCGACCTAACAATAATAATATAAAGCCACAAAAATAATAATAGAGGGATTCTATGGGGCACATAAATAACAATATGTGGGTAATAGGGGCACCACAATATAAATAAGGGGTATAACTACAATAGTAATGGGGTAATCACTAATATTATAGGGACCCAACACAATCCTTGTCAAAATGTGACATTGGACCATGGTTGACCATGGTTGATTTTCATATCAAGACAACCATTGTCACAAAGTGATGTTGGACCATGGTTGACCATAGTTAATTTTCATATTGAGACAATCCTTGTCACATTATGATGTTGGACCATCGTTAACCATGATTGATCGTGGTTGACCATGAAAGATTTTATAAAACATCGTTGACCATGGTCGACCATGATTGACAATGGTGGATCATTGTTGACTATGATTGATATTATAAACCCAAATCCAAGGGATTAATATTATGAAACCAAGGGATTATAAACCCAAGGTATATAAACACTAAGATAAATGTTATAAACACTTAAATAAACATGGTTGATTTTCATATTGAGACAATCTTTCTCACAATTCAACATTGGACCATGCTCAACCATGGTTGAACCCTTAGATTAATAAACCCAAGGGAGTAATACTAAAACCCCAAGGGATTATGAACCCAATGGAATAATATTAAACCCAAGGGATAAATATTATAAACCCAATGTATATAAACACTATGATAAATATGATAAACCCTAAAATAAACATAGTTGACCAAGGTTGATTTTAATATTGAAAGAATCCTTGTCACAATGTGATGCTCGACCATGGTTGACCATTCTTGACCATGATTGATTTTCATATTGAGACAATTTTTTCCACAATGCAACATTGCACCATGGTTAACCATGGTTTATTTTCATATTGAGACAATCTTTGTCATAATGCGATGTTGGATTGACCATGATTGATTTTATAAAACATGGTTGATCATGATTGACCATGGTCGACCATGATGGACCATGGTTGACCATGATTGATCATCATTGATCATGATTGAAATGATAAACCAAAGGGAATAATAAACCCAAGGGATTAATACTAAAAATCCAAGGGATTATAAACCCAAGGGAATAATATTAAACCCAATGTATATAAACCCTAAGATATATATTATAAACCCTTAAATAAACATGATCGGCCATGGTTGATTTTCATGTTGAGACAATCTTTGTCACAATGAAATGTTGGACCATGTTCGACCATGGTTGAACCCTTATATTAATAAACCCAAGGAATTGTTATTATAAACCTAAGGGAATAATAAACCAAAGAGATTAATACTAAAAACCCAAGGGATTATGAATCCAAAGGAATAATATTAAACCCAAGGGACTAATATTATAAACACAAGGTATATAAACCCTAAGATAAATATTATAAACATTAAAATAAACATGATTGACCATGGTTGATTTTCATATTGAGACAATCCATGTCACAATAAGACATTGACCATGCTTGACAATGATTGATTTTCATATCGAGAGAATCTTTGTCATAATGCGACCTTGGACCATGGTTGATTTTGATATTGAGACAATCTTTGTCACAATGGGACGTTTGACCATGGTTGACCGTGGTTGACCATGATTGATATTATAAACCAAAGAGAATAATAAACCCAGGGGATTAATACTAAAAACCCAAGGGACTATAAACCCAAAGGAATAATATTATAAACACTAAAATAAACATGGTTGACTATGGTTGACCATGTTTGATTTTCATATTGATACAATCCTTGTCACAATGTGACGTCGAATTAATACTAAAAACCTAATGGAATAATATTAAACCCAACGGAATAATATTAAACCCAAGGAAATAATATAAACCCAAGTTATACAAAATCTAAGTTAAATATTATAAACCCTTCAATAAACATGGTTGAGTGTGGCTAACCATGGTTGATTTTCATATTGAGACAATCTCTGTCACAATGCAACGTTGGACCATGCTCGGCCACAGTTGAACCCGTAAATTAATAAACCCAAGGAATTGGTGTTACAAACCGAAGGGAATAATAAACCCAAGGGATTATTACTAAAACCCCAAGGGATTATGAACTCAAGGGAATAATATTAAACACTAAAATGAACATGTTTGACCATGCTTGATCATGCTTGAACAAGATTGATTTTCATATTGAGAGAATCTTTGTCACAATGCGATGTTGGACCATGGTTGACTGTGATTGATATCATAAATCCAAGGGATTAATATTAAAAACCCAAGGGATTATAAAGGTAAGGGAATGATATTATAAACACTAAAATAACTATGGTTCACTATGGTTGACCATGGTTGATTTTCATATTGAGACAATCCTTGTCACAATGTGAAGTCAAACTATGGTTAACCATGGTTGATTTTATAAAACATGGTTGACCATGGTTGAACATGATTGACCATGGTTTACCGTGATTGATCATGGTTGACCATGATTGATATTATAAACCTAAGGGATTAATACTAAAACACCAAGGGATTATGAACCTAAGGAAATGATATTAAACACAAGGGATAGATATTATAAACCCAATTTATATAAACCCTAAGATAAATATTGTAAACCCTACAATAAACATGGTTAACCATTGTTAATTTTCATATTGAGACAATCATTATCACAATGCGACGTTGGAACATGGTTGACCATGCTTAACGATGATTTATTTTCATATGGAGACAATCTTTGCCACAATGCAACATTGCATCATGGTTAACCATGATTGATTTTCATATTGAGACAATCTTTGTCACAATGCGACATTGCACTGTAGTTGACCATGATTGATTTTATACGACATGGTTGGCCATGGCCAACCATGATGGACCATGGTTAACCAAGATTGATCATGGTTGACCATGATTGAAATTATAAACCCAAGGGATTAAAACTAAAAACCAAAGGGAATAATATTAAACCCCCAAGGTATATAAACCTTAAGAAAAATATTATAAACCCTTAAATAAGCATGGCCGACCATGGTTGATTTTTATATTGAAACAATCTTTGTGAGAATGAAATGTTGGATCATGCTCGACCATGGTTGAACCCTTAGATTAATAAAACCAAGGAAATGATATTAGAAACCTAAGGCACTAATAAACCCAAGGGATTAATACTAAAATCCCAAGGGATTATGAATGCAAGGGAATAATATTAAACCCAAGGGACTAATATTATAAAGCCAAGGTATATAAACTGTAAGATAAATATTATAAACACTAAAATAAACATGGTTGACCATGGTTGATTTTCATATTGAGAGAATCCTTGTCACAATGAGACATTAGATCATGCTTGACCATGATTATTTTCATATCGAGAGAATAGTTGTCACAATGCGACATTGGACCATGGTTGATTTTCATATTGATACAATCTTTGTCACAATGGGACGTTTGACCATGGTTGACCATGGTTGACAATCGTTGACCATGGTTGACCATGGTTGACCATGATTGATATTATAAACCCAAGGGAATAATAAACCCAGACGATTAATACTAAAAATCGAAGGGCCTATAAAACCAAAGGAATAATATTATAAACACTAAAATAAAGATGATTGACTGTGGTTGACCATGTTTTATTTTCATATTGAGACAATCCTTGTCACAATGTGACATTGGATTAATACTAAAAATCCAATGGAATAATATTAAACCTAAGGGAATAATATTAAACCCAAGGAAATAATATAACCTCAAGTTATATAAACCTTAAGGTAAATATTATAAACCCTTAAATAAACATTGCTGACCATGGTTGATTTTCATATTGAGACAATCTTTGTCACAATGCAACGTTGGGCCATGCTTGACCACGGTTGAACCCTTAGATTAATAAACCTAATGAATTGATATTATGAACCCAAGGGAATAATATTAAACCCAAGGGACTAATATTATAAACACTAAAATAAACCTAATTGACCATGGTTGATTTTCATATTGAGACAATCATTGTCACAATGTGACACTAGACCATTATTGATCATGCTTGACGATAATTGATTTTCATATTGAGAGAATCTTTCTCACAATGTAACGTTGGACCATGGTTGACCATGATTTATATTATAAACCCATTAGAATAAAAAACCCAAGAGATTATAAACACTAAAATAAACATGGTTGATTGTGATTGACCATGGTTGATTTTCATATTTAGTCAATCCTTGTCATAATGCGACTTCGCACTATGGTTGACCATTATTAACCATGTTTGACCATGATTGACTATGGTTGACCATGATTGATTTTATAAAACATGGTTGACCATGGTTGAACATGATTAACCATGGTTGACCATGATTGATCATGGTTGACCATGTTTTATCATGGTTGACCATGATTGATATTATAAACTCAATGGAATAATAAGGCCAAGAGATTAATACTAAAAACCCAATGGAATAGTATTAAACCCAAGGAAATAATATTAAACCCAAGAGAATAATATAAACCCAAGGTATATAAACTCTAAGACATATATTATAAACCCTAAAATAAACATGGTTGACCATGGTTGATTTTCATATTAAGACAATCCTTGTCACAATGCGATGTTGAACCATGGTTGACAATGCTCGACCATGATTGATTTTCATATCGAGAGGATCTTTGTCACAATGCAATGATGGACAACAGTTGATTTTCGTATTGAGACAATCTTTGTCACAATGCAACGTTGGACCATGGTTGACCATAATTGATTTTAGAAAACATGATTGAAAATGGTCGACCATGGTTGACCATAGTTGCCCATGGTTTACTGTGGTTAACCATGATTGACCATGGTTGAATATGATTGATATTATAAACCCAAGGGTATAATAAACTTAAGGGATTAATACTAAAAACCCAAGGGATTATAAACCCAGGGGAATAATATTAAACACTACGAATATGAACCTTTATATTAATAAACCAAAGATATTGATATTATAAACCCAAGGGAATAATGAACCGAAGGGAATAATATTAAACCCTAGGAATATGAACTTTTAGATTAATAAACTCAATGGGTTGATATTATAAACGAAGGGAATAATAAACCCAAGGGAATAATATTAAACCCAAGAGATAAATATTATAAAGATTCTATTCAAAATTAATCAAAATCAATGAATTACACATATAGCTTCATTGCCAATTAAGTATGTTAATTGGTGATAAGTGTCAATAAAACCATATAGTAAATAGTAAAAAAATAATAAAGTTACTTTAAACAATTTGAGAGTAGGAAGATTTTTCCACTTTGAAATAATCAATTCTAAGTTATTTAAGATTATCTTGTTTTTTATTAGTTAAAGTTTAATTTATTTAAAAAAAAAAAACAAGATTGAAAACTCATTTTATAGGAATATATCCTTTGTAAATTTTAGATGGGAAGGATAACTACTATTCATCCCAACTACCCAAGTTAGACTTAATTCATAATGATCTTAATTACTTATGATCATGTAAATTCTGAAAAATATAACGGTTTCTAGATCTAATTCATGAACAACTATTACACAATTGTTAAATATAATAAATTAAGTTAATTGTGAAATAATTTGTGGTTTTTTTTTATATATTCAATTATAATAAGAATTAAAACCATTTAATACTAATGGTAATAATTATTTTACAAGTACAAATACTTTAATAAAATAAAAATGAATTTCTATAATTAAAAATATCATTACATGTTATGTAATTTTTAATGTATATGTTAATTCATATATAATTTTACATCTAAAACTTTTGTGGTCCATATCATAGATAAATATTAATCCAAAAAACATTTATCTATCATATATAATTTTTTATAATTAATAATAATTTAATATTTCTTTTTTATAATTAATAATCATTTAAAATAAAATTATAATTTTTAAATTAAGAACATAAAGAAATTAAATCTAATTAAATAACAAAGTTACTGCCAACCACTACATCTCCATTCTCTTCAACATTCTTTCTCCTTGTTTTATTATTTATTTTATAGACTTCGTCACCATAATCTCTAAGATTCTCGAGTTTGTCCCATTATTTCATTCAGTCACCTTAATCTCTAGGATTCTCGAGTTTGTCCCATTATTTCATTAATATGTACTTCTAGATAAGGAAAGGGGAGGAATGATCATTTAACATATAATTAAGCAAAGCCATCTAGTTAATACTAATTTGTTAATTGACTAAATGATGTTAGGAATACATAGGATAGTGATTTAATAGATAGACAAACTCTATTATGATTTATTGAAATTGGCAAATGCGAGGTGCGTACTCAAACTTCAAAAAACTAACACAGACATGTAAATGTGTTAGAAAACCTGTACAGATGAATCTAGCTAGTAAAGGTTGAACACACAACTTTGCAGAGCAAAAACACTAAAAGAAAATCGAAAGAACAAAAGAATGATTCATTAGAAAATAGGGTACAATGCTCATGATATAGCATTACTAGGTGAAGATCCCAAGGTAATGCACCATAGTGGTGATCAATGAGAGGACTCAACACCTACAACAAGTTCTGGAGAGAACTAGCCAGTTGCGGAGCAAATCAGGGAGTAAATCATGCAGAAGAACTAGCCAGTTGCGGAGTTAAAGAAGGAGCAGATTAGGGAGTAAATCATGCAGAAGGAATCTTGCATGTAGTCCCATGCTCTAACTAAGTGTCCACATGTAGGTGTGTAGTACCTCCAACACCCCCCCTAAACATCATTATGGGGAAAAAATAGAAAATGGGCCTCGGAAACTAAGGCCAAAGGTCACCCAAAATACAGTGCAACTTGTACTAAAATTGAGGAAAGAGGGAAAACGTTGTGGGAAAAACCCCCCCACAAAATACAATGTAATCAAAAGAAAAGAGGAAGAAAAGACAGTTGCTAAGCAACTGTGTCCTTCACTCCAAGACAATCACGTAGAGAGCGAAACTTCTGCACAGTGAATGTCTTCATGAAGATGTCTACAGTTTGTTCTGCTGAAGGAGAGAACTGCAAATCAATGACCCGATCATGTACTAAGTCTCTGATGTAGTGCATATGGATCTCTATGTGCTTCGTCCGCTGCCGTTGTACTGGATCCCTGCAAAATTTGAGAGTGCTCTAGTTGTCACACAAGATGACAATGGGCTGGTGGAACTGGACGCCCAACTCAGTGAAGAAGTGTTGTAGCCACAGAGCCTGAATGGTGATGTTGACTACTCCTCTGTACTCGGCCTCAACTGAAGAGAGAGCAATAGTAGCATGCTTCTTGCTTGACCAATAGATAGGGCCAGACCCTAGACTGAGTGAATATCTAGAGGTGGACTTGAGATCAATGATGTCGCCTGCCCAATCAGAGTCAGTGAAGCCAAGGAGATTCAATGTAGTACATGCTGTATAGTGAATCCCAAAGGTGATGGTGCCCTGCACATATCAGAGGATGCGCTTGGCAGCATTCCAGTGTAGCTCATGCGGCTCTTGCATGTATCTCGAAATTGCCCCTACTGTATATGAGAGATCTGGTCGAGAGTGGGTGAGGTACAATAAGCTCTCCACTAGCTATCGATAGAGAGTACTATCAACTAATGGAGTGTCACCTCCATCCTCAAGGCGGACCCCAGAAAGAAAAGGAGTCGGTGCTGGCTTGCAATCAGTCATGTGAAATCTCTCGAGGAGATCCCATGCATACTTAGCCTGAGACAGTTTGATGCCTGTGGCATCCTGGCTAATCTCAAGACCAAGAAAGAAGTGTAATGGACCCATGTCCGTCATCAAGAACTTATCATGCAAGCCCCTCTTGGCTGCAGTAATGGCTGAAGCCGAGCTGCCGGTGATCAGGGGATCATCCACATACAAAACTAAGATAAGAAGAGAATCATGTGTCTTGAGCATGTAAACATTTGGATCAGACTTACATCTTTCAAAGTTTTTTGATAAGAGAAAAGAATCCATCTTCAAATAGCAAGCTCTCGGGGCCTGCTTAAGGCCGTAGAGAGATTTCTTCAGTCTGCATACCAAAGATGAATCCTGAATGAAACCATGTGGCTGCTCCATGTATATCTCCTCAGATAGGTCTCCATGAAGAAAGGCATTCTTCACATCCATTTGGTGTACTTCCCACCCCTGGGCAGCTGCAATGGCAAGTGCAACGCGTATGGAATCCATCTTTGCTACTGGAGCAAAGATCTGATCATAGTCAATGCCATGCACTTGCTGGAAGCCTTTAGCTACTAACCTAGATTTCTGTCTGGTGATTTGCCAATCTACAACACTGTTATGAAACCAACTCACAAAAAGATAGAAAAGAGAGATCCACGCCTTAGAATTCAGCCTCTTCGAGGGGGCAACCTCCTTTACATTACATAAATGAACAATTCTTGGATGATACAAATGACAAAACCTCCTTTCTATATATAGGAGTCTAAGGAGTCACAATATAATCCAGCCGACCTAACAATAATAATATAAAGCCACAAAAATAATAATAGAGGGATTCTATGGGGCACAAAATAACAATATGTGGGTAATAGGGGCACAACAATATAAATAAGGGGTATAACTACAATAGTAATGGGGTAATCACTAGTATTATAGGGACCCAACATGCCCCTCTCCTTCAAAAAAGTGTTGTCCTCAACGCTTGAGCAGTTCTGGATACTTTGCATAAAATTCTCATCCTCCCATGTGGAATCTTCAGCGGATAAGTTCTTCCACTTGATAAGATACTCTGAAATTGATCGATTTCGTAGCTGTCGAGTTCTTGTTTCTGTGACTGCTTCCGGTTCCAATATAATTTTTCCTTCCTCGTCAAGTTCTGGCAATATTGTTTGAACTGGGAGCTTGTCGCCTATAACCTTCTTTAAACATGAAACATGGAAAACTGGGTGCAATCGAGAAGCTGCAGGAAGCTCCAATTTGTATGCCATAGTACCAATTTTTTCCAACACCTTGTACGGACCATAATACTTTGGTGATAATTTATTATCCTTCTTAGCTTGCTTTAGGGGCATTTGCTTATATGGTTGTAGCCGTAGGAATACCCAATCACCTACATCAAAACTTCTTTCACTGCGATGTTGATATGCCTGTTGTTTCATTCTATTTTGTGCCAACACGAGGTTATCCTTTAAGAGTTGGAGGACTTGTTGTTGATGTTCTATGTGATGTTCCACTGCCTGAACCTTAGAATTTTCTCTTAAATATGATGTGATTGATGGTGGTTGGTACCCATAAAGTGCCATAAATGGGGTCATTTTTTTTGCTGTATGGAAGGAAGTGTTATACCACCATTCAGCTAGAGGCAACCATTTGACCCATTGTGTCTTTTTATCAGATACAAAGCAACGAAGATATCCTTCCAAACATTTGTTTACTATCTCAGTTTGCCCATCAGATTGAGGATGATAAGATGAGCTATGAGCTAACTGAGTACCAAGACAAGAAAATAATTCTGTCCAAAAATTTCCAGTGAAAATGGGATCTCTGTCACTTACAATAATCTTTGGGTTTCCATGTAGCTTTTGAACTGTTTCCATAAATGCAGTAGAAACTGTACTGGCTTTAAATGGATGTGATAATGCACAAAAGTGTGCATACTTGGTAAGTCTGTCAACTACCACCATGATGACACTCTTTCCCTCAGACTTGGGTAAACCTGTGATAAAATCCATTGAAACCTCCTCCCAACGTTGGCTTGGAATGGATAAAGGTTGTAATAGACCCGGTGTCTTAATTGTTTCAACTTTATTTTGTTGGCAAACCAAACATTCCGCTACAAACTTTTGAATATCTGATTTAAGGCCATCCCAAAAAAATTCCTTCTTAACCCTGTGGTAAGTTTTTAAAAATCCTGAGTGCCCTCCTAAGGGAGAAGTGTGCAATTCCATAAGAATCTTTTGTTTTAGCTGGGAATTCTTACAGAGGTATAAGCGATCTTTGTACCATAACGAATCATTTTTCCAGCTAAATGTATCAGAAGTACTTGAATCTTGTTGTAGCTTTCGAATAAGTGCCCACACTTCTTCGTCATTCTTCCATTCCTCCTTTGCTTCATTTATCCAATCTGGTTGGATAATAGAAATGGCACACAACAATGCTTCCATATCCTCATCCTTTCTTGAGAGTGCATCTGCCACCACATTTTGCTTCCCTTTTTTGTAGATGATTTCAAAGTCGTAACCCAACATCTTTGTGACCCACTTTTGTTGCTCTTCAGAGGATAATCTTTGTTCTAAAAAGTATTTAAGGCTATCATGATCCGTTTTTACCTTGAAGTGTCTTCCCATTAGGTAGGGTCGCCATTTCTTAAGTGCATGGAGTATTGCCAACATTTCCTTCTCATAAATAGCTTTGCTTAAAAACTTTCCCTTGATTGGACGACTTTCAAAAGCAATGGGTCTTTCATCTTGCATTAGAACAGCACCAATTCCATTTCCTGAAGCATCACATTCCACAATAAAGGTTTTTGTGAAGTCCGGTGTAGCTAAGACTGGTGCTTGGCACATTGCCTCCTTAAGATGTTTAAAGGCCTTTGTTGCTTCCGAAGTCCATGAAAATGAATCTTTCTTCAATAATGTTGTTAGAGGTGCTACTATTCTCCCATAATTCTTAACAAACTTGCGATAATACCCTGTCAACCCAAGAAATCCTCGCAGATGCTTTATGGATGTGGGAATTTTCCATTCCTTAATGGCTTTAATTTTGCTAGGGTCTACCTTAACTCCTTCATGAGATACAATATGACCCAAATATTCCACCTCCTGGACTCCAAAGAAACATTTGGATCTTTTTGCATATAATTGTTTCTCCTCCAATAGTTGTAGCACCTTGTCAACATGTTCAACATGATCCTTCCAAGACTTGCTGTAGATTAGTATATCATCAAAAAATACTAACACAAATTTTCTAAGGAATGGTTTGAAAATTGAATTCATCAAACCTTGAAATGTTGAAGGTGCATTGGTAAGGCCAAAAGGCATGACCAAAAATTCATAATGACCCTCATGAGTTCTAAATGCCGTTTTCGGAATGTCTTCAATCTTCATTCTGATTTGATGATATCCCGAACGAAGATCCAACTTGGTGAAGTAAATTGATCCATGCAATTCATCCAGTAATTCATCAATGACAGGAATGGGGAACTTATCTTTAATAGTGAGCTTGTTGAGCTCCCTATAATCTGGACACATGCGCCATGATCCATCCTTCTTGTGCACCAATACTACTGGAGCTGAGAAAGAACTTTGACTCGCTTGAATTATACCAACCTCTAGCATTTCTGCAACCATACGTTCAATTTCACTTTTTTGGACATATGGATATCTGTACGGCCTGATGTTTGGAGGAACACTTCCTGGAATCAGATGAATAGCATGATCATGATCACGCATAGGTGGGAGACCTTTTGGAGTCTCAAATACCTTGGAATGATTGTCCAGGACTTTTTGGAGATCTGGAGAAATAGATGATTCCAATGTGGAAACATCTAGCGAACATAATTGTGCAATTACACCTCTTTGCTCCTTTTTTAGAAGCTTTGTCATGCCATTAGAGCTGATTATCTTTCCTGGTTTCCCTGCAATACCCCTTAATTCAACTTCCTTTCCTTCCACAGAAAATTTCATGAAAAGTTCTTGAAAATTAAAAGCTATTGTACCCAAGGATTGTAGCCATTGGACTCCTAGTACAACATCAGCACCTCCCATTGGAATGGAAAGCATTGGGCTAGTCAATACATATTCTCCCATGGATAGCTTGATATTATGGCACTTTCCAGAACAATTTATTGTTCCTCCATTTGCAATCATCACTTGACACTCTGGTGCTGGATATAGGAAGAAATTCAATTCTTTTGCTACCCTACAATGAATAAAATTGTGGGTGCTTCCTGAATCAATCAACACTATTACCTTTTTCTTCTTGATTTGTCCTTCTATCTTGATGGTTTGAGGAGTGGTAATTCCTGCCAATGCATTACAAGATATGGTCGGATTTATTTGTTCTTCATCTAGGCTTTGTTCCTGGAATATATCCTCTTCTTTTGACCTTTCTTGCTCCTTTTCTTCTTCCTCTTCACAATCTATGTAGAATAATTTCTTCTCAGCACACTTATGACCTTTTGTGTATTTGCTATCACAATTGTAAAAAGCCCTTTTGCTCTTTTTTCTTCCAATTTTTGTGGTGTCAACCTTGTAGGTTGTGGAAGACTATGGGCAACAACACTTCCGTCTTTATAGTTGTGAATGGTATGCTTCCTAGTTGCCATAATTTTGCTTTCCATTTTTCTTGCTAACCTGAATGCCTTCTCTAATGAATCAGATTCCCAAAGGCGCACATCATGTTGGATATTATCCTTTAAAGACCCTATGAACACATCAATCCTATGCTCCTCTGGAATATCTTTTACCCTTATGTTCAATTTTTGGGGAACTCCTCAATGTGCTCCATTATTGAACACTTTTGTTTGAGACTTATCAATTGGCTAAAAAAAGTGTTGCTTTTTGTATCCTCATAACGTGCTATCAATTCTTCCGTAAAAATTGCCCAAGTGATAAACTGTTTACGAGAACAAAGCCATTGATACCATACAAACTGATTTGGTTCCAAATATAAAGTTGCCATACGTACCTTTTGTGTGTTTTGCACATTATTGAGATCGAAGAATTGCTCCATCTGTAATATCCATGTGGCGGGATCCTTGCCATCAAACTTCCTCATATCGATTTTTGGAACATGGTGAGTCTTCGATCCAACATTAGAGTCTATGGAATCATGATTAACATTTCTTTTTTTCTCATCATGAGTTTCCTTTAGTACTATTTCACCCTTAGTGACTATTTCTTGTAGCAACTTATCCATCTTATCATCCATGCCATCAATTTTAGCGTCCATGCCATTCACCTTAGCTTCCATGCCATCCATCTTAGCTTCTACACCTTTCTTTAAACCATCCATCTTAGCTTCTACATCTTTCCTTAAACCATCCATTTTAGATTCTGTTGCTTTTTGTGCAAGTGACACTCGTTGCACTTGTTCTTGTAATTTTGATATATCATATAGTATTTCTTCTTCTTCTTCATGAGTCATGCTAGAGCTTTCAGGCTCCTTACTAGGTGTTTGCATTTTCTTTCCTCGCGGCATCAGTTACCGATAATAATTCTCTAATATGCCCTTTGAATTCCTTCAAAATAAATTTTCAAACCAAGCTTAAGCAAAAATTAAAGAAAATCTACACACCTTTTTTCACTTTGTAGGAGCTCGATATTGCCTGCGATGTATCTCTGTACTTTCTGATTATCTAGTTCTGAATTTGTGACCTGTAGTAGCCCTCTGTGTCCTCTTTCCAATGCCACAAGTCTGACCCAAATTGGATTCTCCAAGGAAGAGTTATGCGAAATCTCCCACAGTGACTTGATTATAGACTAGTTCAGTAGAGTGAACTTGTACGACGTGCCACGTGTCACTGTTTCAACCTTTGACTCTGAAAAATATATAAAATAAAACTACAGTCCATCCTCTTTCTGTACCTTCTTATGAAATTTCAATCCGATGCTCAAAAAGAAAGTTGTGACGATTTTCCCCAGGTCACCTGTTCTGAGTGTAATTCAGGAGTCTGCAAAAAGACCAACTTCCTCAGATCATATCTCCAAAAATATCGCACACAAAACTCTGAAATTCGGCCCCAAGGTTCAGCGCGATTTCTTCTCAAATGGGTTTTTTTTGCGACTTCTGAAACGTCACAGAAAAAAAGTTATAGCGAAAATTCCACGATGACCTGTTTGGAGCAGCGAAACCCTAGAATCCAAAGCTCTGATACCAAATGTTATGAAACCAGCTCACAAAAAGATAGAAAAGAGAGATCCACGCCTTAGAATTCAGCCTCTTTGAGGGGGCAACCTCCTTTATATTACATAAATGAACAATATTGGATGATACAAATGACAAAACCTCCTTTCTATATATAGGAGTCTAAGGAGTCACAATATAATCCAGCCGACCTAACAATAATAATATAAAGCCACAAAAATAATAATAGAGGGATTCTATGGGGCACAGAAATAACAATATGTGGGTAATAGGGGCACAACAATATAAATAAGGGGTATAACTACAATAGTAATGGGGTAATCACTAGTATTATAGGGACCCAACAAACACTCTTGGTCCTGTAGACCCATTTGCATCGGACAAGTTTCCTTCCTGAAGGAAGGGGGACCAGATCCCAGGTCTGGTTCTTGAGGAAGGAGTTATACTCCTCCTCCATGGCGGACTCCCAAGATGGATTACCAACAGCCTCAGCATAAGACTGCGGATTAGAAGACTGAAGCAAATGACAATGCCAGGATGGCAGTGGTTCAGTGGTAGTGAGGGCAAGGGGATGCTCAATAAACTCTGAGCTAGTCCTCTGCAGATCATAATTATCCCCCATAAGACCGTTTCTAGCAATTGGGTGGTCTTGTGCATATATCTCACGTAAGCTCCTTGTTCTCTTATTTATGACAGGGGAAGTTGATTCACTGTGGGAAGCCCGATCTGTGCTTGGATGTTGATCATCATATGCATGCACTAGATTTGTATCTGAAGACTCTATCTCTGCATCTGCATGCTCTACCTCGACATTTTCATGATCTGTATCTGCATCTAAGTGTACTGAGTCATAATCTCGGACATGAGGTAGATAAAAGGTTTGGAAATAATACTGAGAGGGGGGGTTGAATCAGTATTATCAAACTCTTTTCAACTTATACAAAGATTTGCAGATCTGACTAATGAAACTTGCGTATACCTCCCATACTTATAATTTAATTTATTCTTCAGATGTTGATTATTAAGCTGTGTGTCAGAACCATATAACAGTAAGTAGGAACAGAAAAGTAGAGCAGACAGTCACACAAAAGAACACAAGATATAAGGTGGAAACCCAATGTGGGTGAAAATCACCTACTGCAATATGTCCCTATCTTCTTTCAATTAGAAACTTCCTTTTACAATGATTCTGTACCGGTGCAGTCTTATACCAGCACGCAGGCTTCAACCTGCAGAAGGCTACAACCTTCTCTCGTTCTCTAGTCACTTCTGGAAGGGAGCTACAACCCTCGTAGGTGCTGACCTACAGAAAACTTCTATTTTCTTCCAGGGACCACGTTTCATAAATTTTCAAACTGGATCCATGAATATCAATCAAACATCAAATAGATCTGCAATCAACCAACTTCCTTGTACAAATACTAAATCAATAACTTCTTAGAACACAGTACCAGTAACCAGATACCAATTTAGAACCCTGAACACTGCAGTAATAAACAAAAGTAGCTAAAACATATTTCAAGAAAAAAATCCGCAACTTCACCAATAGAAACCTATGTACATCCGCACCTTCTCTGTGGCCAACCTGCGGGTATCCGCACCTCTACTGTGTCGGTCCTACAGACTTCGCGCTTGCGCTATGTAAAGCCTGTGGATATTCGCGCCTGCACTGTGACGATCCTGCAGATCTCCACACCTGAACTGTGTCGGACCTGCGAGTATCCGCGCCTGCGCTGTGTCGATCATGCGAATCTCCACGCCTGCATTGTGTCGGACCTGTAGGTATAGATAATTTTTCATACTTCAATTATACCCCAGACTATCAGATTTACAGATTTGATCTTGCGCCAAAGAGATCTCGCCCCATCAGTAGATTCAGGTTTCTCCTTGATTTAGGTCCAGCTATAACTCACCAACCGATCACAGAATTTCAGATCTTGCTCTTCTTAAGATATTCAACCCATCGGTGTACAAGCCAAATGATCTCCTTTCCTTTTTATAGACTAGGGCTTACACAAACCATGGTCCAAAATCATAGAGATCCAATACTAGGGACCCAATACCTGGGTTCAATACTTTAGATGCAAAACCACGGACCAAAACCATAGGATCAAAATTGTCGGACTAAATACCATGGACCAATCATAAGATTTCCCACGTGCGCGCTTTTCTCTGCATGAAAGTGCGTGTACTTTACGTCCACACCTTTTTTTTGGAGAACCTGCGTACATGTCCATAGCTTTTTTCGGCGCATCTGCGTATGTCCACACCTTTTGTTCGCTACACCTGTGGGTACTTCATTTCCTTCCATTCTGAGAGCCTGAAATGTGATCTGCCATTTGAGAGAGTTGCCATAAAGGACAACACTTATGTCATCGAGCCAAACCTGTGTCATAATGCCAACAATCTCCCCCTTTGGACTTGATGGCAACCCAAAGTCACTCAAAGTCTTTTCTCCCCGTTTGACATCAAGGGCAAAGGGTTATGCTCCCCCTGAGTACATGCTGAAATCTCTGCTCTGCTGTGTTGTCTAAGCTCCCCCTAACATATAGGCAAGATCTGCAAGAAGATATTCTACAAAAGAAATCTGACATTATACACCATAACAGACCTTCCTATCAAAGACTCATACATACAATTCCCAACCAAGTCGGAATATCCCAATGACTCATCCACCTAACCAAATGGGCATACATGATAAGCACATTACATTATCCATCCCAAGAATAGTGGGGCAACCAAGATAGGCCGTTACATGACCTTGACAAAAGAAATATAAGACATAGAGACAAAACATCAGCATCCATGTTCTCCTTTTGTACTTGCTCCTCCAAGATCTTCTACAATAATGCCAACAATGCATTATTAGAAGAATATATGCTCCCCATGAACCTGTGCCAACTGGTCTCTGATAGATCCATAGTGAACTCTTCTCATCCTTTCTTTTCCATATAAACCAAAGAATGTACGCGTATACCCCATATGAAACTCGTATACAACCAACAATCTCTGAAACAGATAAGATTCAACAACAAGATGATGCATCAACTACCCCCAGCTTTTGTCTGAGGTATTCAAAGGTTTCCCTGGGCAGTGGTTTGGTGAGAATATCAGCAACTTATTCCTTAGAGGGAACATACTCTAATTTGATCTTTTGTTCAAGCACTTGTTCTCGGAGAAAATGATACTTGATTGGTATGTGCTTAGTCTTTGAATGCATGATAGGATTCTTTGAAATACTGATTGCACTTGTATTATCACAGAAGATGGAGATAGGCGGAGTACAAGTGATTTGCATGTCTTGCAATGTTTGCATCATCCAAAGGAGTTGTCTGCAGCAAGATGCAGCAGCTACATATTCTGCTTCTGCTATAGATAATGCAATAGAGCTTTGTTTCTTTCTAAACCAAGATACTAATCTAGGACCCATGAAGAATGCACCACCATAGTGCTTTTCCTGTCATCCATGCTTCCTGCTGAATCCGCATCTGTGTATGCATGAAGTGTGAGATCTGTACCTATAGGATACCATAAGCCATAGTTTTGAGTTCCTTGAAGATACTTGAAGATTCTCTTAACTGCCTGAAGATGAGTTTCCTTTGGATTTGCCTGAAACCTTCCAACTATTCCCGCTGCATGTATAATGTCTGGTCGGGTACCTGTTAGATAGAGCAGACTACCAATCATGGATCTATAGGTTGGTTGATGTACTGCTGCCGATTCATCATTTGCGCTGAGGCTGCATCCTGTCACCATAGGGGTACATACTAGTTTCAAATCCTCCATCCCATATTTCTTCAAGATCTTCTTGAGATACTTGGTTTGTGATAAAAATACCGTATTTGTTTTGTTGGACTTGTAAACCAAGAAAATATGTGAGCTCACCAAGCACGGAAATTTCAAACTCCTTTTGCATCACCAAGGCAAAATTTTGACTCGTCTTCTTCATTGTTGCCAAAGATGATATCATCAACATATACAACAAGTATTAGCAACTTTTCATTGTCAACCTTTATATATAGATTGCTATCAGTTGATCCTTTTATAAAGCCTTGTTGATGGAGGTACTTATCCAATTGATAATACCACGCCCTAGGAGCCTGTTTAAGGCCATAGAGAGCCTTTTTGAGTCTGCATACAAGTTTTGGATTATTTCCAAGAATAAACCCATTTGGTTGTTCAATATATACTTCTTCCTCCAAGTCTCCATTCAGGAAAGCATACTTCATGTCCATTTGAAATACTTTGAACTTCTGAAAGCTAGACAGAGCAAGGAACATCCTTATAGCCTCAAGTCTGGAAACTGGTGCAAATGTTTCTTCAAAGTCTATGCCTTCTTGTTGAACATACCCTTTACAAATGAGTCTTGCCTTGTTTCTAACCACATCCCCATTTTCATTCAGCTTATTTTTGAAGATCCATTTTGTCCCTATGACATTCTTATCTTTTGGTCTAGGAACCAACTCCCAAGTATTATTCTTTTCAATCCGCTCGAGTTCTTCCTCCATGGCCTTCACCCAGCCTTCATCTTTGTAAGCCTCTCTTACATTCTGTGGTTCGGGGAGGAGATCAATGCTAGATAACTTGAAGCTTCTGAAATGGTTCTCCTTGTTTGTACACCTGCCTCTTTCTGCCCCAAAATTTGAGATTCTGGATGATTCTTCTGAACATATCTAGATGGAGTCTTTTCTTCTATCCTTATCTATTCTTCTGGAGCCTCATGAGTTTCTACTTCACTATGAATCTGATTAGATGTTGATGGATAGTCTTCGCCATCTTCGAAATCTTCAGATTTTACCTACCTAGGAGTGTTTCCTTCTTCATCAACCACTACATCAATACTTTCAACAATCTTACCAAGTCTTTTATTGTAACATTTGTAAGCTTTGCTGTGGGGAGAGTAGCCAAGTAAAATGCCTTCATTTGCTCTAGGTTCAAACTTGCCAAGATTTTCATCAATCCTTTTAATGTAGCATTTGCTTCCAAAAATTTTGACGTAGTTTACTGTGGGAGTCTTACCATACCAAAGTTCATGAGGAGTCTAAGCTCTGTTTACCCGAATGTTTGTCTTGTTGAGAATAGTAACAACGGCAAATGCAGCTTCACCCCAGAAGGTTGCTGGAGTTCCACACTCATCAAGCATAGCACGAGCCATTTGTTGAACCATTCTGTTCATCCTTTCCACTACTCCATTTTGCTGAGGACTCCTTGCAGCAAAGAATTCCCTTCTTATTCCATGTTCTTCACAAAAATTGAAGAACTCATCTGAGGTAAATTCCCCTCCTCGATTAGATCTGAGGCATTTGATTTTGCGATCTGATTCGTTTTCAACCAAAGCTTTGAATGACTTGAAATTTTTGAAAGATTCATCTTTATACTTCATGAGTCCTATCCAACACATCCTTGAAGAGTCGTCAATGAACGATATGAAATACTCTTCTCCTCAAGGTGACCTTTTCCTAGTTGGACCACATATATTGGTGTGGACAAGTTCAAGTGGCCTGCTAGCTGATCCTTCCTTCTTAGGGAAATTAGTTTTGGTTTTCTTACCAACTTGACATGATTTGCATATTGTATTGTCGAGAATTCTAATGTCAGGAAGATCTCGAACTGCCTGATATTTGCATGCTTTCCTTATCTGAGAGAAGCTAAGATGCCACAGCCTTCTGTTCCATAGCCAGTGTTCATAATTCTTACTTAAATAGCATTGTTGTTGTCCTCCCTTGAGTATGTATAAGTTATTTGGAGTTCTAATGCCTCTGATCACTGTTTTTCCTGTATCGAGCTCACGAACAATACATCCAATTGATCAAAATATTACCTCAGTTCCCTGATCACACATCTGACTGAAACTCAATAGATTATGCTTTAAGCCATCAACATACATAACATTTCTAGCCTTGACCTTTTCTTTCAAACGAACAGAGCCTTTACCTTTTATGAATGCAGGGGTGCCATTTCCAAATGAGACCTTCTTTTCCTTTTCTAAGGCACTATATGACTGAAGTTTTTCTTTATCACCTGTCATATGTTTTGAGCATCCATTGTCAATGTACCATTTATTTCCCTATCCTTCTACATATAAGGCTATCCCACATCTTTCCAGTTGCATTTCTTTCCTTTTCCATGTTTTGGAACTCAATGAAGTTTTCTCCTTCTGATTTGTTTGCCAAAACTTGCTTCTGCATTCAGAATCTTCATGACCAAAGTTGTTATAGATAGAACATTCTATTTCATTTTCAAGAGCAGAGAAGTTATTGTAAGTTCTTTTCATGATTCCAGTCATACTCCTTTGTTTTTGAGCTTCCCTAGTCATGATGGTCTTGTAGGCAACACATTGAGCAGCTTTATGACCAAAGTTATGACAAGAGAAACATTGGCCATTGAAGAAATTCCTGCGATTATCAAATCTACCAACCATATGATTGTAGTTTCCATCCATTCTTGAGCCAAATTGAGAATGAGTTACCTGTGGTTGGTTGAAGCTTCTGTTCATCCTTGAAGTAGATTGCCCCCGATTTACTTGATAATCTTTGATCATTCTTGAAGCAAATTGTCCCTGATTTACCTGGTGATCTGCATTGTGCTTTTGCTGTCGATTGTCAACTTGTTCACTTCTCCTTGCTGCATCAAGATAACTTTTGGAGGTGGATGGCTTCTGTGCTGGCTTCTGAGCTTGAGATGCTTCTTCAGAATATCCGAGACCTGTCTTGATTAGAGGAAAACATTGCACTTTGATAATCTCATCTAGAGTTTCAGATCCTTTAGCAAATTTAAGATTAAGGGCTTTTGTTTTCTCAATTTCTTTTCTAAGTCCCACAATTTCACATTCTACCTCTTCATTGTGTTTATCTTTTTCAGCAAGTTGGAATGTTAGAGTTTCTATAATCATATTCTTTTCCTCTAAACAAACTTTAAGTTTAGAAATTTCTTCATAAAGCCCTTCTTCATTTGTAGCATCCAAGAAATCATCATCTTCAAAAGCCATCAAAAGTCTATCATCATTACCTTGTTCATCTTCATCACTATTTGACAATCCATCACTATCTTCATGTGTGTAATAGCTCTTCTTATTTACATTCTGTTTTCTGTTCCATCTAACAGGTTCCTTACCTTTGTCTAGTTTATCTTTATGAGGACATTTTGCAGCATAATGACCAACTCTTCCACAAGCAAAGCATTTGAAAGGCAGCTTACCTCTGAATCTTCCAGTTCCCCGTTGAAGGTTCTTGACAAAATTTGATTCTTCCTCTTCTTCTGACATATGTCCTGACTCATAGTAATCTCCTTTTCCTGAAGCCTTGAATGCAGCTTCTCTCCTGTCTGATGGTCCTCCTTTTCTCATTTCGTAAGCAGTTAGAATTCCGTGCAGCTGTGACATGGTAAGGCTTTGTAGATTCTGCTTTTCTTCTATGGCAGAAACTTTTGAATCAAACTTAGAAGACAAAGATCTTAGAACCTTTTCAACCAAAACAACTTCTTTTATTTCTTCACCCAAGTTTTTCATACAATTTACGATCTCATCTATATGTAGGAAATAGCTAGCCACACTTTCATTATTATTCATTTTGAGACTTTCATATTGAATTCTAAGAGTTTGTAATTTTGCTCGTTTTACCTATTCATCTCCTTCGTAGCTCAGAACGATCTTGTCCCATATTTCTTTTACGCTTTTGAGCTGCATAACCTTGACGAATTCTGATTGAGATAGAATTCCTAATAGAGTATTGACAGCTTTTGCATTTACTTCACATTGCTTCTTACCAGCTGCATCTGTAGGAGTTGCTGATGGAAATGTGTATCCTGTTTCCACAATATCCCAAACTTCTGTACCAAGAGATTGAAGATAAGCAGTGATTCTTACCTTCCAATAGACGAAGTTGCTCCCATCAAAAATCGGTGGCCTGATAGATGCTTCTTTTTCATAGTTGCTCATGATGATAGATCTTCCTTCAAGCGATCAAGCTTTTCCTGAAGGACCTGCTCTGATACCAATTGTTGGAAATAATACTGAGGGGGGGGGGGTGAATCAGTATTATCAAACTCTTTTCAATTTATACAAAGATTTGCAGATCTGACTAATGAAACTTGCGTATACCTCCCAGACTTATAATTTAATTTATTCTTCAGATGTTGATTATTAAGCTGTGTGTCAGAACAATATAACAGTAAGCAAGAACAAAAAATTAGAGCAGACAATCACACAAAAGAACACAAGATATAAGGTGGAAACCCAATGTGGGTGAAAACAACTTGCTATAATATGTCTCTATCTTCTTTCAATTAGAAACTTCCTTTTACAATGATTATGTACTGGTGCAGTCTTATAGCAGCATGTAGTCTTCAACCTGCAGAAGGCTACATCCTTCTCTTGTTCTCCAGTCACTTCTAGAAGGGAGCTACAACCCTCGTAGGTGTTGACCTACAGAAAAATTCTCTTTTCTTCCAGGGACCATGTTTCATAAATTTGCAAACTGGATCCATGAATATCAATCAAACATCAAATAGATCTACAATCAACCAACTTCCTTGTACAAATACTGAATCAATAACTTCTCAGAACACAGTACCAATAACCAGATACCAATTCAGAACCCTGAACACTGCCATAATAGACAAAAGCAGCTAAAACATATTTCAAGAAAAAAATCGCAACTTCACCAATAGAAACCTGCGTACGTTCACGCCTTCTCTGTGGCCAACCTGCGGGTATCCGCACCTCTACTGTGTCGGTTCTGCGGAATTCATGCATGCGCTATGTAAAGCCTGCGGACATATGCGCCTGCACTGTGACGGTCCTACGGATCTTTGTGCCTGAACTGTGTCGGACATGCGAGTATATGCGCCTGTGCTGTGTCAATCCTGCGAATCTCCGCGCCTGCTTTGTGTCGGACCTGCGGGTATAGATAATTTTTCAGACTTCAATTATACCCCAGACTATCAGATTTACAGATCTGATCTTGCGTCAAAGATATCTCGCCCCATCAGTGTATTCAGGTTTCTCCTTGATTTAGGTCCAGCTATAACTCACCAAATGATCACAGAATTACAGATCTTGCTCTTCTTAAGATATTCAACCCATCGGTGTACAAGCCAAATGATCTCCTTTCCTTTTTATAGACTAGGCCTTACTCAAACCATGGTCCAAAACCATAGAGATCCAATACTAGGGACCCAATACCTGGGTTCAATACTTTAGATGCAAAACCACAGACCAAAACCATAGGATCAAAAATGTCGGACTAGATACCATGGACCAATCATAAGATTTCCCACGTGCGCGCTTTTATCTGCATGAAAGTGCATGTACTTTACGTCCCCACTTTTTGTTCGGAGAACCTGCGTACATGTCCGCAGCTTTTGTTCGGCGCACCTGTGTATGTCCGCACCTTTTGTTTGCTAAACCTGCGGGTACTTCATTTCCTTCCATTCTGAGAGCCTGAACTGTGATTAGCCATTTGAGAGAGTTGCCATCAAGGACAACACTTATGTCATCGAGCCAAACCTGTGCCAAACCTACGTCATAATGCCAACAGTCTACATGTGGCAATTGAGGTGCATGCGAGAGATTTTCCTCAAATTTGACACTTCACTCAATGATAAGCTTGTCCATAGAGGAAATCAAGAGTCGGTATCCCTTCACACCATCAGAGTATCCAACAAAGATGCACTCAATGCTCTGTGGATCAAGAGCTTTCCTCTTTTCAGAGGGGATCCTGGCCCATTCTTGGGAGCCGAAAACATGGAAGTGGGTGACCTCTGGTTTAGTGCCGCTCCAAGCCTCAAAGGGGGTCTGATCATTGACAAACCTATGAGGAGATCTATTCTAGATGTAGTTAGCACAATTAAGTGCTTCAGCCCATAGCTTATGAGGCAGTGACTTAGCATGCAACATGCAGGAAGCCATCTCTTTGAGAGATCGGTTCTTTCTCTAAGCGACTTTGTTCTACTACGGAGTGTATGGAACTATGTATTGCAACTATATGCCAGACTCAAGGAAAATGTTTTGAAGTGCTATGTTAACATAGTCCCCCCCATTGTCTGTACGGAGGGCTTTGATCTTTCTCTCTAACTGTGTCTCAACTAGTGCATTAAAATCTTCAAAGTGTGCAAAAACTTTAGATTTGTTCCTGAGAAGATACACCCAAGTATACCGTGAAAAATCATCAATAAATGTAAGCACATACCTTGCTTTGTTGATGGAAGGATGAGGAAAAGGCCCCATGAGATCACTATGGATCAGATCTAGAGGAGAGGATGCTCTGTGAGTCTTGCCAATGTCAAACTCTTCTCTAGGATGTTTGCGAAGGACACACCCTTCACAAACTCCTTTGGAGAAACTGATATTTTGCAAGCCTTCCACCATCTCATGCTTGCTTAGCTGTTGGATAAACCTGTAATTTAAGTGACCAAACCTCTCGTGCCAAAGCCTACTACTATCATCAGCTTGTGTAAGCAATAAGGAGGATTCAGATTCAAGAAACTCAGAAAATGTATACAGTCTCGCTCCATTGTTTACCTTACCAGTTACAATTTCTGAGCTGCTATGTAGGTCATATATGTTCACTGCATCTGGAGTGAATTCCACTCTCTTTCTGGTGCCGGAATGAGTGATCTGATAAATTGAAAGCAATTTTACCAAAAGTTTTGGAACATGAGGCACATCTTCAAAGCTTCGTGTAAAAGTTCCACTCTACCTTTTCCAGTGACCTTAATAGGTGAGTCATCTCCCATGAGGATGGGAGGTCCTTTGCATGCATCCAAAGAGGAATAAACTTCCTTTGTAGGAGCCATATGATGTGATGCACCAGAATCTATAAACCATGCATCAGGTGAAGAATTAATTGCAACTAAAGCATGAAAATTGTTACCTTTCCAGTGTGGCAGATCCTTAGTTTTCTTCTTGGCGCCCTCAGGGATGTGGTCCCCAAGGTTGTGCTTCTGAAGGATTTCTACCATTTGGTCAATTTGTTTCTTCATGCAAGAGGATTCTGAATGGAATCCTCTTTGACAGTAGGTGCTTTTGTTTCCTTTCTTCCCTTTCTCATTTCTCGAGCCGGAGGAGTCATTGAAGGGCTTGGTGTACCCTTCCTTCTTTGGATGGGAACGCGCTTTTCCTTTGTCTTTTTACCTTTGATTTTTCTGATTTGAATCAGATCTTTGATTTTTATTGTGGCTGCCATCATGCACAGCAAGTGCATGCGCTTTTGGAGGTTTGATTTTCCCCATGCCAATTAGTTTATCTTGCTCAAAAGTAAGGGACTCCATGAACTCTTTGAGAGAAGGAAAAGTGTAGGATTTACATGTTGCGAGTCTTACTGAATGAAATGTAGACACAAAGATGGAGTATTCCAGTCCAAGCTTTGACATAATAGAGAGAACTTGGTGACTCTCCTCCTTGGATTTGTCAATTCCACAACCCTTGAGTTGCAGCAATAGATCATTATATTTGGTGAAGAAGTCTTGAATTCTGTCATAGTTCTGTGGATCCAATGACAGCCGCTCCACTTCGAGCAGATGTCCTTTCATTTCATCCTGTTTCCCGTAGAGATCTTCAACATTTTTCCAAATCTCATTGGGAGTATTGCAGGCAGATAGATGAAACTACAACTCTAGAGAGATGCACATGCATATGGATACGTGGGCCTCATCCATGCGGTTGAGGTACTTGGATTTCTGTATAGCTGAAGTGGGTTCCACTTCTGCAACCATGGTAATCCTGTATAACCCTTTTTGAAGAAGGTATCGAGCCATTTGGTCCTTCCATTCATGATAGTTGTACAGTGTTAGGATCGATGATTTAGGAAACTCCATTTTGCTATCGATCTTCGATCTCCAAACTGTAATACCTGCAAAATAAAGTACCAGTGTACCTTTTATCTAGCAACCTGTGGGCTCTGATACCATGTAAATGTGTTAGAAAACCTGCACAGATGAATCTAGCTACTAAAGGTTGAACACACAGCTTTGCAGAGCAAAAACACTAAAGGAAAATTGGAAGAACAAAAGAATGATTCATTAGAAAATAGGTTACAATGCTCATGATATAGCATTACTAGGTGAAGATCCCAAGGTAATGCACCATTGTAGTGATCAATTAGAGGACTCGACACCTACAACAAGTTCCGGAGAGAACTAGCCAGTTGCGGAGCAAATCAGGGAGTAAATCATTTAGAAGGAATCTTGCATGTAGTCCCATGCTCTAACTAAGTGTCCGCATGTAGGTATGTAGTACCTCCAACAAGGCAGACATGGGAATCTATAAAGGTTGGCACAACACCTTCCTAGATCTATTCCCTTTTGAATTTCTAGAAGATTGAATACTAAAAGACAAACCCAGTCAAGATCACATCACTCACTTGATCAAATACAAAGGGTTGCATATTGATTATAAAATGCGTACCATGTATAAATATTGATTTTACAATTTAATTCAATTTATATTTTGATATGATTATACCAATTGTTTTTTAAGTGTACATTCCTTTTTATTTGTACAAAACTTGTAATCAACAAAAGAACAAACTAATCATTAATTGCATAATACGTATATTAATCATTTTCAAAGAGAGGTTTATTTGGTAGAAATTAGTTCAAAATGCCTCAAAACTGAGAATTATGATTTGCAATGTGGAGACTAATAAATTAACATTATGAGACAAATAAGGGAGCCTCTCTTAAACAAGGGATAATGGTCCTAGAAAATTCAAATAGATCATACAATCCATTTCCATGAAAAAATGAAGAATCATTGGAGGAAAAAAATTATATTCTTTTTAAATAGTGATAAAAGTGTTATTAATTGGTTGACGGAAAGTTAAAGTTTTGCTAATGACATTCTCCATTTTTCATCTCGGTATGTTCTTTATTTCTTTGACAAGATCTGAAAAATGGTGTCACCTAGCTTTCCCATGTGATGACATGCATTACAAGGGACAAATGGTTCGATGCCCAATTCTCCATTAAATATGACAAGATGTGAGTGTTGGTTAATTCTGATTTCGAGGAGATTCCAGCATGCCTTAGGTACAAATCTAGGGACAGATGGTTCTATTCCCAATTCTCCATTAAATATGACAAGATGTTGGTTAATTCTGATTTCGAGGAGATTCTAGCATGCCTTTGGTACAAATCTGTTTGTGAGATGGTGGGAATGTGTAGATAAATAAATATAGCATTTGAATATTTGGTTTTGCAACTGTGTAGAGGAGTTATTTTCATTGAATTTAAAGAGAGAACCATCAAAATGGAGGCAGTAAACTTAAGCTATAAGAAGATCCTGGATCATATGTTGTTTCATCTCTAGTATTCGCAAAATATATTAAATTGCATGTAAACAGGGTGTATTGTGGGATTGGTTACATCATGGATCATTCACCTGGCTCGAAGAAGAATGAATTTGCAAAAAAATTATACTATCTCATGGCATTTAGAGAATATATTCTAAATTTTCTTACTAGGTAGGAAGAGATGGGAACCTTTGGTGTACATGCTCAATTAGTCCTCATGAATTAGAAAATTGGTCTTTTGTAGACCAAGGTAGAAAGGTTGCAGTAAAAATTCAATTCCATAGCGCACCCCTTGGCTAATTTAGAAACTTCGTCATGGATTGGTGCAATTGTAATTGGACTTGCTATGAATGAGGGAGTGAATGTGATGGTGTCTCCATCTACAAGGGGAAAGGTGCATCAAAATGATGGTGAGGTGGCAGAGGAAGGCCTAGTTGTTGTTCCTCTACAAATGAGGTACTAGATGGTAGAGAATCTAGTCCCAATTCCAGTGTTATTGGATAGGCTTATGTATTGCAAGTATGTTGTCATATTAGGAGTATGTTGGTGAATATATAGGGTTTTTCATATTAATAGCTTGTATTATGTAATCTGACTAAGAGGAAAGAAAGTTTTTTTTTTTTGTTACTTTTGAACATAATAGATGAAGCACTTATTAAAGATGTAAATTGTTCTAACCTTGAAACGAAATAACTATTAATAGAAAAACCGCAACCATTTGTACTAACACAACAACAAATTCAATAATTTAGAATTGTTGAAGTTATTTTTATACTAAAAACAACAAGTTTAATTAATAATTTAAATTTACAATTTTGAACAAATTTTTGTAACCAATTACTGATTTTTTCAAGTTTAATCTTCTTCATTTAAGATATATAGTATTCCTATAAATGAATTAACACTAATCGTTGGAGTCAATGGAAGAGGGGACTAACCAAAAAGTTGATTAAACCATGAAATATGGCGATAAAGCACACAAGTTTGTGAATCTCGTTAGTCTATGTTCACATATCCTTCAATACTCTATCATCGAATTGGAATCTGGTTTCCAGGAAAAAGATATTTGTCTCATCATCGTCACAACCACAAATTGTTGTGAGAAGCAAGGCAATATGATAAAAAGCAGGGTGAATTTGGATTTCTCTTTACCCGTCATATGATTTTTATTTTTTTTCATGTTTTCGGTTTTTATGCTTCCCATCAAGAAATGTTATGTTTAAAACTTTTCCCTTCACGAGTGATGTTTTAATAATAAATTAACCTTTCACCAATAAAAACTTATTAAAAAATTACCCTTCAATAACATAGTTATGTTAAAAAAATTCACATATTTATCATTAAAAAAAAAAAAAGTGATTATATAACACAAATGACTTATTAAATCTTGAATATTGGTTTGAAATTGCATGGAACACTCACAATAAAATCTTCAAAACCGGAAATCAAATGTCCTTGACCTAGACATGCCATAGCATTTGTATATATGAGATATGACTAAAGAGATCTTAAGGAGATCTTATGGGACATATAAGATGACCAACATAATAAAATAAAACTATTGAATGTTATCAATAAGAACTCAAAAGTAGATTAATTAATATGATTTATGTTATGATTTACATAATTTAATATATATTATTGGATCTAAAAGATAAAGTATATATTTTACAGTGTATATTTTGGCATTGGATTATGGGATACACACTAATATTAACAAGATTGAATGCATAGTATGTGAACCTTTTAAAAATTAAAAGACTAAACTTATAATAAATGGATGCTCTATTACTAGAGGAATCACCAATTCCAAAAATTGGGTTTTCAATAAAAAACAAAAATGCAAAAAAAAAAATATTATTTTCTTCCACGGTTTTCATACCTGCATCACTGGTCACTGAAGACCGGATCTTTAGTGAAAATCCAAAATAATAAAATCTTATTAAGGTTTGACAATTGCCTCCTGTAATGCAATGTTGCTTCAAAGGTCTCCAAATATATCATAGGCTTATAATCTGATAGATTGGTCGACAAATTAAAAACTACATTGAATCAACTTTTGACATTTTATCATAATATTAGGGTCCCACCCTAACCCCCTTATTTATGTAATAGGATCGAGTCATAGTTATAGTTAAGTAAAGAGTCAATAAAGCCCATATTATTAACTGTAAGTGGTTAACCCGCATTTAATGAAGGGACCACAGTTAGTTGCAAATGGGCCATGGTATTAGATAGATGGTATTAATAAGAACCATGGTATTTCCCCATGGTATTGCATGTATGAATCTTATATAAAGCATAGAGACTCCCCTCGAGGAGCATCGTGTCTTATTTTGTATTGAGCTCAGCTCTATTGGAGGTTGCCCCCTCAAAGAGGCAAGTGAACATTGCTTTTTGAATAATAATACTTGCTATTATTTCTCATTGTTCTATGTTCTGCGTGTATTCCTTCGCATATTTGGTATTCTGGTACCATCTTGCAGGTTAAGAGCATAACACAGAATTATGAAAACTTATTTTTTATACATTCCTTCAACATCAAGTTTTTAAGCTTTTTAAAAAACATTAATAATATGCTTTTAAGGTTTCTAAAAGTATCACAGTAGGTCACATTGGCAGAGTAACACGAAACATTATTAAATTTTTACTTTTTGACTATGGAATCTCCTCGATAAATTCTAATATTCTTGCTTCGTAATCCACTCTCCTGTATTTGAACAGGTTCTTTTCAAATCTGCAAGTTCGAAGGCTATTTGACTTGTTTTGAAGGGATTTCACTAATTCAATTGCCTTCAACTGAAATTGGCGGAGATATTCATGTGTGATAAGGTGCAAAACAGTGAAAAGATGGGTTTATATGTTGCTAGCTGACCTGTTTCATCTTGTTAATGTTTGCATCTAAATATGCGCTTTTAAATTTCCTCCATGTTAGATGTGCAATCTGGGAAGGTGTTCATGCCGACTTTCACATTGATAATAGTTACTTTTTGTTGTTCAAAAATTATTTGGCACCAAGCACATGATCTATACGCGAACACTGTTGATCTCAATTAGGAAGCAGTGGTTAAGTAACAAGGTGGTTCTCAATTTTAGAGTTGATGTGCTAAATATACTTGTAGAAGGAATGAATGTTTGCTCATTGAATTATACTAAGTATGTTCCTTGTCATGATTTAAAGTATATCAACACTCTCAAAATTTTGAATTATTCTTGAAGAGTGAATTTCGAAAGAAATTTGTCCTCTCCACTTGAGGAACGACCTTTCCATTTAATACCTCCTTCCAAATAATACAAGATCCCAATAAAATGGCCAATCAGTAAAGGTTATGTGTGGCGAAGCAATATGAACCACACACATCTAGCAGAAAGCCAAAGGTGGAAAAATTGGGTGCATAAGCAAGGTAAACTATGGTAGTTCCTAGGTGGTGGTATTCATTTCAAGCATGGAGCTTTAAAGTACATCCAGAGGTTGGGAAACATGATAACTAATGGGACACGGGGATTTACGATCCGCAGGAGTAGTGCAAGTTCTTGATGTTGGCTATGGTTTTGCAAGATTTTTAGCTTATCTATTTCCACTGGTATACAGAGAATGTCATTTTCTCCAAAGCATAGGCATGAGAATCATATTCAATTTGCTCTTGAACGAGGAATTGGTGCCATCATTACAGTTCTTGGTACAACACAACTAGCTTACCTAAGCAATTCATTTGAAATGGTCCATTGTTCACGTTATCCTGTCGATTGGCATGAAAATGATGGTATTCTCTTGAAAGAAGTGGATCACTTTTTGAGAGCTAGTGGTTACTTTGTTTATTCTGCACCTTCTACTTACGGGAAGGATAAAGATTATCCCCATCAATGGGAAAAGTTGATGTCTAAAAAATTTCAATGCATGGGAATCTTATTGCTCGTCAAGTTCAAATAGCGATTTGGTTCAAGCGAGGAGATAAGGCATGCCAACTAGAGAAGAAAAATACAAAAGCTTGGTTTTATGTGATGAGGCACATGATCCAGAACAATCATGGAAGAATTCCTCCATTGTCGGAGTGTTTATCAATCTTCCCTAAATGACATGAAAAAATAAAGATCACTATTGAAAATTTTAGTGCAGACACAACATTTTAGAAAAAGCAAGTCAATGAATATTGGACACTTAAATATGATATTAGAAATGTAATGGATATGATCTCTTTCTATGGCGGATTTACTAATGGTTTAAACACAAAACCAAGGCGATGAATATAATTCCTCCCAGATAAAGAAATACTTTACCTCCTATTGATGACATAGGTTTGATTGAATCTTTTCATGATTGGTGTAATCAATTTCCTACTTATCCATGTACATATAATTTAGTTCATGCATTCTAATTGTTTTCCTATTACAAGAGGATGTTAGAGATTTCCAAATATAAAACATTATACTGGAAGTGGATGCATTCTTTGGCCACTGAGATTTTTCATCATCCAAAATGGATCAACCATGATCTCAAAAGTGGCGGATATTGCACCTAAATTTCTGGGGATGCAAAAATATATAATTTGGAAGGTGTTTGAAACCGAGAAGAGCAAGTGCGAATTTGCCAAAAGGGGTTGGAACCTATCCTTCAGCAAAGTATTAATGCCAGCGCAGATAGGATTTGTCCGCAAGATAGCACATCATAAATCAAGGTTACATTAAAAAAAAAAAAAAAATAATAATAATAATAATAATAATAATAATTAAATTCCAACGCAAATTCCAACACTGATGGAACTCCCCGCACCCAATAGATACGAGTGCAATTGACTTCTCCAATGGAGATTGAGCACACTCAATTTTACCTACGCCTATTGAAGGTTGAAATCTACAATCCTCAGGTCTTCCTCAATTTTACCGACGCCTATTGAATGTTGAAATCTACAATTCTCACTTCAGAGGACCATTATCTCTTAGGACAGATTCGATTCATCACGGATAAGGAGAAAATACCCAACGCCAAGGCAGACTCGAGGCGTTCAACACTCCCGAACTAAGCGCGTCCCGCCGCCCATGAAGTCATAAAATCAAACTCTATGTGGCTACTATTATTGCAATTGTTTCATAAAATCAAATTCTAGATGAGCTGCCAGTATTGACCCAACTACCTTAATAAGTGTTGGGGGAGAAGGAGATTGCACTGGGATTTCTCTATAAAGAGAAAGAATTCGATTCAGTAGATCCATAAAGAGATTAAACATTTGAGATTGAGTGTGGGATTCTGACAGAAAATTATTAGCGATGGGGAGTGGTTGTGGTACTTCGGTAATGGCTCTGGTTCTAATGCTGCTCCTGGTGGGCGTCAGTGTTAATGCTCAGAATTGTGGCTGTGCCAGTGGTCTGTGTTGCAGCAAGTATGGATACTGCGGGACGACCTCCGATTACTGCGGCAATGGCTGCCAGAGCGGCCCCTGTACCACCTCAGGTGGAGGATCCCCTAATACCGGAGGTGGAAACGTGGGCACCATAATTTCCCAGAGTTTCTTCGATGGCCTCGCTGGCGGAGCTGCCAGCTCCTGCGAGGGCAAAGGATTCTACACTTACGACGCTTTCGTCGCAGCTGCCAATGCATATTCTGGATTTGGCACCACCGGTTCCAGCGACGACCAGAAGAGAGAGCTCGCTGCCTTCTTCGCTAATGTGATGCACGAAAGTGGAGGTATATAATCTATCTACTCAACAACCATAATAATATCAACCTCATAATCTATGCCTATATCCACAATTTGATTTCAAATGTTTCATTGATGATGAATGTTAATATATCAATTAATTAATTCTTCCGTCATCATGTTAGGGCTGTGCTACATCAACGAGATAAATCCTCCAATCATCTACTGTGATTCTTCGAACACGTGGCCGTGTGCGAGCGGGAAGAGCTACCATGGGCGCGGCCCAGTCCAGTTAACCTGGTACGTAACTCATCATGTAACTAATACCGTCTCCTCCTCTATCTGTAATGGTAACAGAGGCTAAGACCCACTGTTGGATTTTGTTACTGGATGGATGCAGGAATTACAATTATGGACCAGCGGGGCAGGACATAGGTTTCGACGGGCTGAACAACCCAGAGAAGGTGGGGCAAGACGCCACCATCTCCTTCAAGACGGCGGTGTGGTTCTGGATGAAGAATAGCAAGTGCCATTCAGCCATAACCTCCGGGCAGGGCTTCGGTGCGACAATCAAAGCCATCAATATCATGGAATGCAATGGTGGGAACACTGCTGCAGTGAATAGCAGAGTTAGTTACTACAATACAATATGTGGCAAATTGGGTGTCGATACCGGAGGCAATGTCTCGTGCTAAATCATTTTTCTCTTCATGGCTGCCAAATATATATCAATAAGATGCCAGAGATGTCCATGGCTATCCACTAAATAAAAATTGCACTGCATCTCTCGTGCCGTGCATATAGATTCTTTAACACTATCAACTTCAAGACTTAGTTGAAGTGAAGGGTTACAAATATATCATTGGTTTTCCTAGATTTGCATCTTATATGACCATTTTCCTTGCAATTTTCTAAAACTCGGATGGCAATCCGTGTTTCTTCGTCCTAATTTGCTTTATTGTTTCGATCAGTAAAGTTTGCTTTCCGCATTGGTCAATCTGTTAATGGTAATTTCGCTAAACAGACAACCTTTTCCTGAAGTACACTTCAAAACCACAGACTTTTACCAATTTATTTGTGAGAATGCAATGATGCAATCAGATGCATAATTTATCATATTCCAGCATTGAATATAGATGCCAGCAGCCCTACAACAAGGGAATTTCTGGAAGTTTAAGCATTGGCCTAATTTATAATAATGAATAAAATAATGAAATAGAAAGCACCAATCATAAGAAATAGAAATGGAAGAAATGTTAAGAATGGCTTAATATGCAACCATTTAAAATGTCTATTGAAGGTTAGGGTTTCTGTATCAATTGCATTTACGTTATGAACGAAACTACACAATAACGCAATCTAGTTACCGCTAACTAAATTGTATTGATTCAATTTCTTAAAGGTACAATCTAATACGAGTTATTGCTAACTAAATTGTATTAATTTAATTTCTTGAAGGTACATGATTAAAGTTATATGATTAAATAGATCCAAAACCTATAAGAATAGATAGGCTAATCTTATGTCACACATACAGGGCTAACACTTCCTAAATTAGAACCGTAATATTACTAATATTTTTTAAATTTAGATGGTAGGTAAATTGCTTGAAATTGTATGTTGATTAAATGTAATTAAATTTAGATGGTAGGTAAATTGCTTGAAATTGTATGTTGATTAAATGTAATTGGAAATAATTATCCCTAACAGACCACTTTAATTATGATCACTAACTTTTAGCTAAACTTTCGACACTTAAATTTTCTGTCTAAAACTCAAATACATTTTTTGTTAATGGCTTTCTCACATACATACACTTAAATTTTCTGTCTAAAACTCAAATACATTTTTTGTTAATGGCTTTCTCACATACATTTCTTGTCAATAGCGTTTTCCCTGTCTCCATCAAGATTAGATGGTACCAAATCCCAAATAAGCATTGCCAATTGCAATGAAAGAATTGCAGTGTAAAATCTCTTGCCCTAGCAGAAGCCGCCAGCTCCCCATAAAGTCATGTTAAAGGAACTGTGCAAAGTTATGGTCGTTAGGCTTCGAGCTCAGCTACTTCGAGATCCTCCGGTTGAGTTGTAACAAGGGTCTCTCTTGCAGCTATGGCTGCAGTAGCCATACCTGCTCCAACCTAGATTGCGGGTCACAATTCGAACAGTACAATTGCAGTCCTCCATTGTCAATAATTCCTCTAGCACTTACTCTCAATATTTAGTTTCTTGATACGAGTAACTGAACGGGATGTTTGCTGTATTTATACAGAATCCACATCCTTCCTTGTTCACGTTTCATATAAGCAACACAATCCATCCACAGCCTAAACTTTTATTTTAATAATTACACTGCTACATGTTAACATGCGACGGGACCGCTTCAATGTGGAGCGTCAACCACCCATTTTTAATTCCACTGGTTCCATCCATCCCTCGGACAACAGCAATTTATTTATTTAAGTGTGTAAAAAGGGTATAATTTTGTTTGGAAAATAGTGGAGATTTTGGTTAGATTTTGATTAAAATTCAGTAAAGTTTTTGAGAAATTTAAATTATAGTTATTAAGTTTCAAAATTTGTGAGTATTTATAAGTTTTTGAGATTTTGATGATATTAAATTAAATTCTAAACTAAAAACAATTAAAATACTTTTATTATTAAATTAAAAAAGAAAAACCAGATTCCAATTAAAAAGAGTAGAAACTATCATTTATTTATTTATGTATTTTTGGATCTTATAGTTGTTATGCTCACAAATAGAGATGAAATTTTATGAGGAAATTCTCAATATACAATTAAAAATTTTATTTCTTTGTTAATATTTTTTGGAAACTTTTTCGTGGGTTTTCTGGTCTAATTTCTCTAAAATCTGGCAGGAATTTATTGAAATTATGAGTTTGATGGGTGTTGAAATTACAGGCTTGATAAGTAACCCCTGCATAATCGAAATGCCCTAAAAACTTTTGACATACTGAATCCATATATACAATGAAAAGGTTCATCATCAGTGTGGTTCATCATCAGTACCAAATGAAAAGGCATTGCCAATGCAAAAGGTTAAATAAAAAACAATGTAAAGCTTAAATAAAAAACAATGTAGAGACATGTTTAGAGACATGTTTACAACTAGCGGCTATATTTGAACAATAATGTTTAAATTATAATATTAATTTATTAATATATTAAAAACAAATATTATTAAGTAACACTATATTAAATGGTTATTTTTTTAAAAAATATTTAAATAATGATATTATTTCATTAATTTATTAAAAGACTAGTTTTTGAAGAATAATATTTAAATTAATTTATTAAAACCAAATATCACTAGTTCTTGAAAAATAATATTTAAATACTGATTTTAGTTTATTAATTTATTAAAATATTAATATGTAATGGATGTTAGTTTTTGAAAAATAATATTTAAATTAATTTATTAAAACCAAATATTATTAGTTTTTGGAAAATAATATTTAAACTGTGATATTATTTTATTAATTTATTAAAAACAAATATTAATAGGTAACCGTTATATTAAACAGTTAGTTTTTGAGAAATATTTAAAATAAATGAATAAATAATCAAAGTCAAACTTTAAAGAAGGGGAGTCAAAAATTATAAAAACAAGTGAAGACCCAAATCAAGACAAGATCATTTGATAAATAAAATAAGTAATGGAAATATAATAACTTGGAGGAAGTGTATTCTTACAAGTACCTAGGAATTGATATTCATCACAAGCTCAACTGGAACCATAGCATTGAGAAAAGGATTAATGGGGGGTGGAAAGCTTACTTTGGTCTTGAAAATAATTGTAAAATAGCAAACCTTGTAATGTGGGATAAAAAGAAGTTCTTCTTTGAAACTTTAGTCACTCTTGTTATCTTATATGGCTGTGAGGTTTGGGGTTGCAGCATTTCCAGAGAATCATGGAGAAAGATTGAGCAAATCCAGAAGCGTTTTATAACTTATAACCTGAAAATTAAAAGTAATACACCCTATCCTATTCTCCTTATAGAAGCAGGTCTTTCCCCTATTGAGAGCGTAGCTATGCTTAGGTTTCTGTTGTACAAGCACAAAATCAGTAACATAGACGATCATATACTTCCTAAGCTAGCTTTAAATTCTAGCCAAAACCACCTAAGGCTCAATCGAGGGTGGCATAAAGACACAAGGGCCTGGTTTAACTATTGGGAGATCAACGAAAATGATGCATTGCAAAACATAAATAACATTAAAGATATTGTTACTTCTAAGTTCAAAGAAAAAATGTGGTGTGAGAAAGACTTAGCGGCTAAAAGAAAATTAAGTTATTATAAGAAAGTCATCAACCCCACCCTAGAAGATCAAAAGTATCTCTCTATTTTAACTAGCTCAAAGAAGAAAACTAATATAGCAAAGATTAGAACGAATTCTCATGAGCTCCATAGTGAAACAAGTCGTTGGGCAGTTCCTAAAACGCCATGGACGGAAAGGATTTGCCATATATGTGAGAATAGGAACATCGAGGATGAAAACCACTTCCTCTTAGAATGCCCTGCGTATAACCACATTAGATCTCAGTTTCACAATCTTTGTTACAATACTGACCTTCCTAGCCTTTTACAATGTCAAAATTATAGTGAGCTCGGGAGGCTTCTCTCCAAGCTTTTTGAGCATAGGAATAAAATCTTAAATCAAAATAGATAATTTGTTTCTTTAGGTCCGATAGACCATTATTTGGTCTCAGTGGACGTTAATCATCATCATCGTCATCAATAAAATAAATTAAAAATAATTAATGGAAAAATAAAAGTTTAGGCTGTAGATGGATTGAGTTGCTTATATGTGATGTGAACAAGGAAAGATGTGGATTATGTATAAATACAGCAAACTGGTATCAAGAAACTAAATATTGAGAGTAAGTGCTAGAGGAATTATTGATGTGGATTCTGTATAAATACAACAAACATCGTGTTCAATTACTGTTATCAAGAAACTAAATATTGAGAGTAAGTGCTAGAGGAATTATTGACGATGGGGGATTGGGAGTAAGTGCTAGAGGAATTATTGACGATGGGGGATTGGGAGTAAGTGCTAGAGGAATTATTGACGATGGGGGACTGGTCATGATGTTGTAATTGACAATGGAGGAGTGTAATTGTTTATTTTTCATTAGAGTTTATTTTATTGAACATTCGTATTTTATCATCATATTCGTTCTTAACTCCTTTTAGTATTTGTTATTTGTTTAATGGGTCTCAGCCCCATATTTTATTGTTGACCCCATTTTATTTATTGATTATGTTTTCTTTGGATATATATATATATATATATATATATATATATATATATGTATATGTGTGTGTGTTTTTTTGTTTTTATTTATTTATATTTATTTATTTATTTTTACTTGTGTATATTTTTGTTTTATTTTATTTATTTTTCCGTTAATTATTTTTAATTAATTTAATTCAATTTCTATTAGTTATTTTATTTATCAAATGATCTTGTCTCGATTAGGGTCTTCACTCATATTTATAATTTTTGACTCCCCTCCTTTAAAGTTTGACTTTGATTATTTATTTATTTTAAATATTATTTCTCAAAAGCTAGTTGTTTAATATAGTGGTTACCTATTAATATTTGTTTTTAATAAACTAATATCACAGTTTAAATATTATTTTTCAAAAACTAGCTGTTTAATATAGCAGTTACATATTAATATTTTAATAAACTAATATCAGTGTTGAATATTTTTTTCAAGAACTAGTAATATTTGGTTTTAATAAATTAATTTAAATACTATTTTTCAAAAACTAGTCGTTTAATATAGCCATTACCAATTAATATTTTTAATAAATTAATGAAATAATATCATTATTTAAATATTATTTTTCAAAAACTAGCCATTTAATATAGCTGTTACCTATTAATATTTTTAATAAATTAATGAAATAATATCATTATTTAAATATTTTTTTCAAAAACTAGCTGTTTAATATAGCTGTTACTTAATAATATTTGTTTTTAATATATTAATAAATTAATATTATAATTTAAACATTATTGTTCAAATATAGCCATTACTTGAAATTATGTCTCTACATTGTTCTCTCTTTGCCGTGCTCTACCTCTTCATCTAGGAATGTATAAACCAATGCTTCCATAGATTTGATTTGATCGTAATTTACAATTATGGAGATAGCTTTCGTACTAATATTTATTAGAGAAGAGATAGGAGCAATATCATACCACTTGTCTTTTAGTAGTTGGATCTCCCAGTTTTTGGAGTCCTAATGATGAACCACACTTATTGGTTCGAAATGTGTCAGCCAAAAAATTCTCTCATGTGATTTCTACCGAAAGACTTTGTTTAATTAATTATGGATCACAGAAGTTTGAATACAGAAATATTCAATTATTCAAATGATTTTATTGAACTAAAATAGATTTATATATATATATATATATATATATATATATATATATATATATATATATATGAAGATGTAATTTATTAATATAAACAAGTGTTTTAAGGTAGTTTAGTTTTTCTCACTTAAAGTAGCTAATAGTAGTCAAGAGTTAAATGGAATCCTAGAGTCTTGCTTTATCGAGAACTATTAAATTGAAATGTGAAGTGGATAAATTAATTGCTTATTCATGCACTAACAATGGGTAGGAACCATTAATAAGTCTACACATTTACAATTTCACTCCTACATAAGTGCTAAAGAAAACCTAAATAATGGTGGGAAGTAACTCCTTATAAGTATATTTATTTACTTCTTATTCATATTCATTCATTTTTTATGCAAGACTTTGCTTAAATTATGGTGGGAAGTAATTGATGGTAAATATGTTATTTACCTGAGTATGAGCCATGTTCACGTATTTATATAGCACAATACAAGGGGTTAAGGTTTTTTGGTAGTTGTAATGTCCTCCTCCCACATTTACCTGAGTGTGAGCCATGTTCAGGTATTTACATAGCACAACGCAAGGGGTTAAGGTTTTTTAGTAGCTGTAACATATTCTTCCCACATTTACCCAAGCTAATCGATCCACTTGGGTAAACATGTGACGAAGAGTTACTATGATATGATTCAACCTCCTAGAACACTTTTAGGAAGTGGAATCAGAAAACCAAACACTTTATTGACTTCCCTAACAGATGCTACAAGACACCTAAGGGATAAACCACCCTTCCAAGTGCTTAGACCCTGAGTTAAACCTCTCTTTTTCAGTGCTCTGATCTCTTAGACACTAGCACAACACTACTGATTTCGACTGAAACCCTCTAGTTGCACGCATGATTATTACAAGGGAGCAACTACAGTGTTTTTCACTTAGTTCTGTGCCTACGTGTTACACAACATTTTGTCACTTCTCCCCATTCCTTGATCCTGGAGGACCTCTATAGTGAACCCCGCATGCTTTGCCTTCATGAAGAAACTCTCATTGTGTCCCCATTCATGAGCAAATCAATTCCCTTTTGCACCATTTCCCTTGAAACTTCTGTTTTGCCCATTTTACAAGACTGATGCTAATGGAATTTGTCTCCCCCACACCAATGTGCAGATATTAGCACTATCCCTAGCACTGACTAAAGTGACTAAGCTGTGTTCCAATCATGTCGGTCCTGTTATGGAAAGTTTTTTAAATTAAGAGTCGAAGCTTCCAGCTCTAGAAGCCTTGTAACGGAAGTCTGGTAAATGGTTTGGTCGGATGGTGTCGAGGATGTCAGTTTGGGCTCCTTTCCCTTATAATAATGGAACTACCTCAAGGGATAATCCCTTCTCGCATGAGAAGATGATCCATCTCCCATCCATTCATCCTATATAAACCTCCCTTCTTCCCAAGCACAAGCTGGTGTTAATGTTGGTGTGCTAGTGCTATTTTGGTTTGGAGTAAACAACAAGCTATTCCTAGTTGTAACTATCTAGTTCTGTTAGGAAGAAGTGTGATTTGGTTAGGAGTGAAGCCTAAAGGGAAGAGCCTTAAAACTATTATGGATTGGGGCCATCATGGAATACTAGCAGAAGTGTGTGGGAACCTGGTATTGTCAAAGGAGGACTATAACGTCAAGACGATGGTTGTAATCTCTCTTTGATATTAATATATGCAACTATCGATTGATTTCCTACATGATTTGTCATCTTACATATTCATGGCTTAATGTTTCTTGACTTGTTAAGTAGGTTGAATTATGATTGGTCTATTATTGTGGTTGTTGTTTGCTATTGTTTATTTGTTTCAGGTGTTTGAAGAAGAAAGCGAGAGATAGCTGGAGCAAGCAAGCAAGGATATCATCAAACGGGATAAGCGTACTAAGAGGTAGGCCCTCTTAATTGGTTCTAACCTAAGGAAATCTTTCATAGAATGTATTTGTTGTGGCTAGACCCATTATTGGGCTAGAGGAATTTGTTTGTGTCCGCACTTATAATTTTACTTCACCACAAATTGGCGACTCTACCGGGGAATCCCAATCCTTTTGTTTGTCTTGGATTTCATGATTTCGTGAGAACTATTCTAGTTCCACTTTTTCCCTTTGATTATGTTTCTTTTCTCTTGGTTACTGGCTTGAGTCTAAAATTTAGAGTAGCAGATCTAGTCCCCATTTCAAATTTTTTTTATTTTTTTCCCTAGCTCCCTCGATCAACGCGCTTAATTTGCTGATAGTCACGCCGATCAATGTGAGTTACTAGGAAATAGTCACGTTGATCAACCTCTGACACTTGTTCTCAGTTAGGCAGTCACATCGATGCCTGTAAGTGAAAATTAGGGCCTAAACCCAATCTTGGCCAGTGTGTTTTGCTCTTGTGATTTTGACCCCGTAAGCCTTTTGGACCATTTTTTCCCTGACTAGAAAGCTGCTTTTCATTTGGTTTTGTTTGTTGTTGGCTTATCATCTTTCTGCTTGATTAATTGAGTCATTGAGTGGTTAGCAACACTAGGGCATCGAGTTTGTCATTCATCTGTTTGTGAACTCAGTAAGTAGGGTTGTAGGTGTACTTACTCCTTGCATTTTGTTTTTGGTCCTTTTACAACTTTGACCTCTATTACGCAAGTTTGAAAAGTTTTTGTTTGCTCGTTTAAATGTTTCTTTTCCAGCAAGGATCACATTGCTTGTCGTGTGGTTGGTAAAGTCAGTGTTTCATTAGTTTTAATGAGTTTCTCTTTTCATGTTTTCATTTGCTTGAAGAGCTTATTGTCTCGAGAACTTTTTTTACTGAAGAATTATATGCGAAAAGTTTATTTTGTTGTTTCATGAAAAAAGTATGAAATTCTAGTTTGTTGCATCATTGTGCTACGATAGCTTGCATCATTAAAATACTAGAATTGCATCGACATTTGGAAAGGGAAAAGAACTTTTTTTCTTTTGAAAGGACTAATAGATAAGTGTTTGTTAGGAAATTATGAATTGGAATGCATTTTTCATTAGTTTATTTTTTCAAAAAAGTAAGGTAGTGAAAGATCATTTCGTTTTCAGTTGTTTGATTGTTTGCATTTGATTGAGTAGTTTATACCCTCTCTAGTGTAGGCATTTCATCGAATTGAAAGGGTCTTGTCTCATTTAGTTGCATCAAAGGTTTTTTGAGTCGCATCGCTAAGACCTGAAAACTGAAACATAACTCAAGATAAACTTTAAAATGAATTCAATTAACCTAAGGCACATTTGACATTAACGATCATATCTAGAAGGTCTCCGCTAGAGACGTCTTCTCGCGTCTTTAAACCTAGCAGCTGTTGTTAGCTTCGGTATTAGATAACGCTAGTATGGATTTATGCTCCCCATACTGTCGAGTATATAATGGAACCCCTAGGCTTCAATCCTTTTATCCTTAGGAAGCGGAGTGAGTCTCCTTGCAACCGTGATGCACCGAACACAACATTCGGGGGGATTTCCTCCTCGTACTTCTTGGTTCGCAGGGAGGTATTCTGCAGTTCAAGGTTGCCTAGTAATCCTGTTTACCTAGATCATCCAGAGCAGTCATTTGATATTTTTGACTCATTAAACTTAAAAGATCATTTGAGAATTTGTCCTTTCGAGCTTGTTTCCAATCGAAAGAGATAGAGTCATCTTTTTTTCTTTCTCAACTCTTAAAAAATGAAAGAGAATCAGTCTTTTATGCGCCTTAATAATTGATTGCCCACGATCAAAAAACACCCTGTTAGTCTTTTCTGTGACTAAATCGTGAGTTTCCCTTAAAAGAACATTTTAAAGCCTTGAAGTTAACTTTTCTATCGACTAAGAGATGGTCATCATGGTTGAACCATCTGGTTCACCCAATTCCTCTTCCTCTCCTCTGTCTGAAAGATTGTCTGAGGAGTCGTTTTCTGAGTTACTAAAGTCACTCGAGGACCAAGGTGTTGAACTCGGAATTGTTCTGAGCATTCAACCTTTGTCATCTCATCCTCCGCCTACTTTCGATATTGGGTCATCTGCTGATCTTGGCCCGGAATCTCTGGACAATCCTGTTCAAACTCCTGAGAACTTGCCGACCATTGACGATCAGCTTGGACTGGTTATCTACCCTCTGAATCCTCTGTTTGACCCTGTTATGATAACACCACAGCGTCCTTGTAGTCCATACGACCAGCCGGGTGTTTCTTTGGAACTATCCCCTCTAATTCTTTAGCCATTCATTGTCGTTTGTTTCCAGACATGGAACCGAAAGGCGATGCTCCAGTCACCTCTTCGGATGAGTCCGAAGTTTCTACTGCACACACTATTGAGGGGGAAGAGTTACCTTTTCCTATCAAGGATTTCCCCTATTCAAGGGATATTCCCACCAGTTTTCCACCCAACTATGTGTCTTTGGCACAGTTGGTTTCAGGTACACCTAGTGCCTCATCACTTTACCATAACCCTATTTGGGATGCCTACTTCAAGTCCGTTTGTTACGAACATGACTTCCTAATAGGTTGTTACCTCAGTCCCAGTGCAACCCACCATTCTGAATGCCCTTGTATCATCAATCCCAGTTACTCGTCAGGCACAACCGACAGTTTCAAAGAATGTCTCTATCAATTCCTCCATCCCTCTAGTCAGTGGCCAAGCTGTGCCACCACCTAGGGGGTAAAACCTGAATGTTTCTATGGTGTCAGGTGCCACTAATGTGAGAATCTCACAAGCTTACATGCTTGGTATAAACCAGCCTTCTTCTGGTATTATTCATAATCCTGTTGATCCTACTGGATCAAGCAATGTTCAGTACCAATAGGTTCAGAATCTCGTTGGTCCATATGGATTGAGCAATTTTTAGTATGAACAGCCTTATGGGACTTAGGTCTAATACCAAAATCCTTACATTCCATATGGTTCTCAAGGAATGGTTAATCAACCTTAGACCTCCAATCTGGGCAGTACATCGAGCCTGGTTATGGCTAGATTCAGTTCAGAAGTTTCGTGGGCACTATTCAAGTACCCTTGCCTCAGCAAGGATAGCCTCTACAACAACAAGGGTAGCCTTTGTTACTGCAAGGGAAACCTTTGTTGCAGCAAGGGCTCTTCGCGCAACCACAAGGGCAAATGTTCCCGCAGAAAGGTCAACTACAACAACCGCAAGGTCAACCCTTGCAAAAATTGCAGCAAACCACACAATAGCAGATGCAATATGCTCAGCACACCTCTCAAACCATGTCATCGCAGGGCCAACCTCTATAGCCCCAGGGACAAATTTTGCAACCGCAAGCTCAACCCTTGCAACAACAAAACCAACTAGGGCAGCAGCAACCCTTGTATACATATCAACAAGGTCAACCCTTGTAGGGGCAGGGTCAAGGTCAAGTCCTGTAGCAGCAGGTTCAAAATCCTCATGTCCTAGGTCAACAGGTTCATAATCCTATAGACCAAGGGCATCAGGTACAAAATCCCTATGTCCAAGGGCAACAAGTGTATCAACCTTATCCCCAAGGACAGCAGGTCCAAAACCCTCTTGTTTAGGGACGACAGGTTTATCACCCGTATGTTCAAGGACAACTAGTCCAATATCCATATGTCCAAGGTCAATAGGCTCAACAACCTTTTAACCCATACGTTGCTTACCAACAACCTATGGCCAAACAATTCCAAGGTATTCAAGGTCAAAATCCTCCCTATGGTGAAGGTAATCCGCAATGGGGGCAGCCTCAGATTCCATGTGGAAAAATCCCTCACCGTGGGGCCAAAATCCTTACCAACAGGGATGGGCTCCACCATATGGACCCGCTTATCGACCTCCCATGCCTTTTAACACCCAATTTCCATTCTTGGCTACACTCGAGTTGCCAAACGTATCTCACCTTATGAATGATCCAATCCTTCATTCGCTGTACTAACCTCCGGTTCTGTCCAAGATACCAAGTGATTGTACAAAGTTCGATGGGAAAGCTAAAGAAGATCCTCAGGCCAATGTGATGAAATATCACCTCTGGTGCTCGTTGAACTCATACGTTGATGATTCCATTCGTCTCTGTCTTTTCCAATGAACCCTCACGGGTGCTGTAGTGAAGTGGTACATCGAGCTACCTCGAAGTACTTACCATGAATTTAACTCTTTAGCCATGAATTTCCTCAGGCATTTTCAATTGTCAGTTCGCTATGAAACCGACACCTATTTGCTCACATCGCTTAAGAAATATACTACAACACACAGCTCTGATCACATCCATGAATGGAGACGTAGACGTTGCCTGATCAAATTTGAGAATGCTAATCAGTTGCTCACTGAATGGTTCACCAAATCGTTCGTGGCACCAATTTCTCGCGATATAGCTATGCGTGGATGCGTCACTGAAGAGCGGGTCATTTCTCGTGCCCAGTACTTGGATCTAGTTTACTCTCAGTTTGGCACTTTGTAGGAGTTATTACTCGATGCTTCACAGCCATCATCTAATCCCGCAGCATCAAAGTCACAAGTTGTACCTCCTGTTGATGGAGTTATTGGTTCAGTATCCCAGACCCCTGCTAAATCTTCTTACAAATAGAAGTTGGTTTCAAATGTTGTTCCTAATAGTTCATCTCATAATCCACCTGGCCCTGGTAAAACCTCAGAGGTCCACAATGTCTAGTCTACCCCAGTGGAAAAATCCTCGAAAGGAAAGAAGAAAGGTAAAGCCAAGGGTAAAGCCAATGCCCTGAAATAGGGTCCTCCCAAATCGTCTGCTGGCGAATCTTCACAATGGAAACCTAAATATCCCTGCCTCATTTGCGAGGAAGATCACTACATTAAGGATTGTCCCTGATGATATGAATTTAGTCGCTTGCTCAAAGGGACCCCCACTCTCCTCAAAGAGCCATTTCCATCTCAGCAAACTCAAATGATAGACCAACCCCAATATTATTCCTCCGGATCTCAAGTGTTCATGATGAGTACACCTATTAATGTGGCTACTAGATCGAAAGACTATCAAACTCCTGCTTCGATAGCTGGGAAAGAGAAAGAAGCAACACCTTCTTCTTCTACCCCTAGTTTTGGCCCTCTTCATATTGAGCACCCTAACCCTGATTCCGCTATGCAGCCACCCTCTTGAGGTGTGCTGCGGAAATCCTCGTATAATCCCAATGCCCAAGCTGCTCAACACTACAATATTGTTGAGGATTTGGCTCAGGCACCATTAGCCATGTCGACTCTCGAGGTACTCCAAAGCTACCCATCACAGCAAAAATATTTGTTCTCAGCTATTGGGGGCATCGATCCCACTGATTCCAATTTGATATGTTTTGATCTAGAGAACCATGTTCCACGTCTCCCTCATCAGATTTACTTTCTTATTTAGGTAATCATCAATGAGAAGACCATCCACTAGACTGTCATCGATGAAGGTGCTTCCACTTGCATCATGTCAATCGCATGTTGGAAGGCTATTGGTTCTCCTGCTTTGAACCAATCTCCGAACACTTTGGAAGCTTTTGATGGGCATGATTGACGACCCTTCAATGTATTACCTAACCTTTCCGTCACCCTGGAAGGAAAGATAGTTCAAGTCGAAGTAGAAATTTTTTACGCCAATCTCAATTATAATATTCTACTCAGCCGAAGTTGGACCCATGCCATGCCCAACGTGGCCTCCTCTTTATTTCACGTGATTCATTTTCCCCATCAAGGGAAGATTGTCACTATTGACCAGTTGTCTTTCTTTGCCTCTTCCTCCTCATATGGCAATGTTCCGTACGTTAAGCACACTGGTGCTCCCTATGAAAGTGTAGGGGCAGGTCTTTTCAAATATTCTACCTTAATGGGAATTTTTCCACTCCCACCTTCTCATGTTGCCTCTATCAACATGATCTCGGTCTAATCTAATCCTTGCCTCATACCTTCACCAGACCTTGTTGATGCCTTAGGTGAGGTTATGCCACTTAGTCCCGCCAAAGTTAATTACATGGAAATTGTTTCGGCTTCGAGTTCTGCATCCTCTGATTCTTTTATGTCGAAGACCTTTCTCGATACATACTCTCAATCCCCGTGGCTTGGCACTTTGGAATCGCCTGATCCCTTAGCCGAGACCTTGCTTGCTGATGAGGGTATCATGGAAGTCATGTTTCTCGAGGAACCACCTTGGATCGACACTCATCATTGCTCCTCGTTCCTGCCTCACCCGGCGGTCATGTTTATCATTTTCAAAGAGTCCTCTTCTCCATTTCTACCACCGATTGTTACTCATGAAATATGGTAGGAAGGAAATCTGGGTAATATTACCCAAACGATGTCGATTGACATTTCTATCAAACCCGATATCATTGAACACATTCATATTGGGGTATCTTATTTTGCAGATGAGATCAAGACATATACTCGTCTATTCCAGGAATTATGTTATGTGTTTGTGTGGTCCTACAATGAAATGCTTGCATTGATCCTAGCATTGTAGTGCACGAAATACCAACGTATCTGCATGCAAAGCCCATTCGACAACGGCTTCGCCCAGTGCACTTTAGGAAGGCCGCCACTATTAAGGGTGAAGTTGAAAAGCTTCTCAAAGTTGGGTTCATCTATCCCATCCCCCTTACAAACTAGGTCTCCAATATTGTCCCAGTGGCTAAAAAATAGGGCATGATCCCTGTTTGTGTCGATTATCAAGATCTTAATCGTGCTTGTCCTAAAGACAACTATCCTACTCCCTTCATTAATCAAATCATTGATGAATGTGCCGAGAACAAGATCTTTTCCTTTATGGGTGGTTTTTCTGGTTACAACCAAATCAACATTGCACCGGCCGATCAAGAAAAGACAACTTTCATCTATCTGTGGGGTACATTCGCGTACAAGAAGCTCCCTTTCGGCCTAAAAAATGTTGGAGCCATGTTTCAGCGGGCAATGTCCTATGCGTTTCATGATATTTGAAACATTGTCTAGCCTCACTTAGATGACCCTCCCGCTCATTCTCGTAAGCACCAAGATCACCCAAACCATCTTCGGTAGATTTTTCTACGATACAAACACTATAACCTTCGGTTAAACCTGCACGCATGTGTTTTCTGTGTAGAATCAGGATGACTCCTCGGCTTCATCATTTCTAAGGATGATATTTTCCTTGATCTGCTAAAAGTCGAGGCCATTGTAAATTTACCCCCTCCATCTTCACTGCACAACCTCCAGAGCCTATAAGGAAAGGCCAACTTTCTTAGTTGCTTTATACCCAATTATGTCGGGCTAGCTATAAGATTTACCTAGTTGCTAAAACAAGGAACGCCCTTTGTATGGGATGAGGTGGCCCAAAAATACTTTGACGATCTCAAGGCCATCCTCGTAAATGCTCCTCTATTACACCCGCCAGACTATTATTGAGATTACTTCCTTTACCTAGCCACAACTCCTAGCACCATTACTATGGTCTTGGTCCAAGACGATGACGAAGGCAACGAACATGTGATCTACTACCTTAGTCAGAATCTCCTCGACACTGAAACGTGTTATGGACATGTTAAGAAGTTGGCTTCGGCTTCCGTCCAGGTTGTTCAATGCTTTCGGCACTATATCCTTTTGCGCAAGTGATTTCTGAATGTAACCCCATGACCTATATCCTGACTCGTCAGTTGCTGGGGGACAGATATTCTAAATGGATCATGATCTTGCAAGAGTTTGATTTGGTATTTACTACGACTATATCTAAGAAGTCACTTGTTTTGCCAAATTGATTTGTTCCATTCACTCCAAATCTCTCCTTGCTGGTGCAGATGAACAACTTCTGGATGAAACCCTCTTTCTGATTAGTACCCTTGATCCATGGTATGGTGATATCATCTTGTATCTCCAAACGTCCACGTTTCAATCCGCATTAACCAAGGATGATCGTCGAAGGATTCGACATCACTCCCAACCCTACCGTATTATTGACGATACTTTATACCGTGTCAATGTCGATTTAGTTCTTCGCCGATGCCTTATGATTGAGGAAGCCGAAATAGTTCTTAATAATTTCCACTCTGGGGCATGTGGTGGTCATATGTCTGGTTACGCTACAGCTTAAAAAATCCTTTGCACTGGTTATTTCTGGCCATCTATCTTTAAGGATTCCATTATTATTGCTCGCAAGTGCCATGAATGACAAATTTAACAACGCAAGATGCGTGCGCCACCCGCTCACCTACACCCTATCATTATCATTGGTCCTTTTGCCAAATGGGGCATTGATTACATGACATGTAACCCTCGTTTGGCCGGGGGGCATGGCTATATTATCGTCGATGTGGATTATTTCACCAAATGGGTTGAAGCGATGCCTACATACTCTGCAGATGGTAAGACAACGGCTCAATTCCTTTTCAACCATGTTATTTCTAGGTTCGACATACCTAAACCCATCGTCACAGACCATGGCTCCCATTTTAGAGATTACATGATGGCTGAGTTGACATATGCATTGGGCTTGCGCCACGATGGCTCGACCCCATATTACCCTCAAGCCAATAGCCAAGTTGAAGCTGTGAACAAACTCTTGGTCACAATGCTTCAGTGTACTATTGGGATGCACAAGTCAAATTGGCATCTCATGCTCTTTTCAGCTTTGTGGGCCTACCAAACCTCAACCAAAGACGCAACTAGTTTCACACCATTCCAGCTGGTCTATGGTCTAGAAGCAACATTACTGATTGAATGCAAGATTCCTTCACTCAAGTTAGTTGTTGAACTCCTCCCCGAAACGTCACCTCAAGAGGAATGCCTCTTATATTTAGAATGACTGGACAAGACTCACTGTCTCGCCGCCTTGGTCATCGAAGCACAAAAGAAACGGGTCAAATCCCATTTCGATCAGTTGGTCTTGCCTCACACTTTCTTTGAGGGTGATTTAGTCTTACTATATGACCAAGCTAATGATAAGCTGGGGGTCGGCAAGTTCGAACCCATGTGGCATGGGCCCTACATTGTGAAACACGTTTTGCAGAAAGGAGCCTATGAGCTTATTGATTATGAAGGAAATCCTCTCGATAAGCCTCGAAATGGGCTTTACCTCAAGAAGTACTATGCTTAGGTCATCTTGCATGGTTACTTGTGTACATTACTATGTCATTCATTTTTATGTAGTGTGGTTTTGTGTGGTAGCTTTCAAACAACTTTCCTATTTACTATGCTTTTCTTGCTTTGTAGATGTCTGCGACTCCCCACATTGGTTTTGCTGATGGTGCTTGTCGTAGTACCTGAAACCTATCATCCGTGGCATGGGCTATTTATGACCCTAATGGTCAGTTGATTGACCTTGAAGTTATTTTTCTAGGTCGCACAACTAACAACATTGTTGAATATAGTGTGGTCATCGAACTGTTGTCAGAAGCCATCGCTCTGGGCATTAGAGAGTTGGTTGTCAACCTGGAGTCAGAGCTTGTCATCCTTCAACTCAATGAGCAATATTCTGTCAGAAACCCTCAAATATTGAGAATGTATCTCTGTATCCGTCTATTGGAAAGACATTTTGATTACATTACATATCATCATATTCCTAGACGCATGAATACATTGACAGATGCATTAGCTAATCATGTGTTGGATAGACATTTACAAAACATGTGAAAAGATAAAACAAACCATTTATACCATAGTAGACAAGAAAATACAACATATATATATATATATATATATATATATATAGATATATATATATATATATATATATATATATATATATATATATATATATATATATATATGGTGATAATGTTTGATACATCAAAACCCCAAAAAAGAATATGTGTGTCTAAAATAACATCGGTGGCTCGCAGGCCTCATATATCCGTGGCACGTAGACCTCAAAAAATGTAAGTGTTGGACCTAGGAACTAATCAGCATGGTGATCGTGGTAGCATGATATGGCTCATGCAACACGAGACAGCAATCGACAGATCCGATCCGATCCGAGACTCCCACTGCTTGTCTGTAGTACTCACAAGGAATGTCTCCTACCTGAGCATACTCCGAGATACCACAAGTCAACTCCTCAAGGTTCCTCGCGATATCCTCCTCGTTGTCACTCCCTCCTTGATAAGGAGCGATAAAATCGATAGGGTGAGGGACTTGCCTGATTATTGGGGACATCCTAGCAGGATGCCCTAGTCCAACGTCTACATTAACAAGAGAAATAGTTTAAGCACATATATACCAAAAACAATTAAAAAAATATCAAAATTAAAAATTTCATTTTTTACCTTCATCATCGAATTGCTCTCCATCTGGTAAGGGCATATCTGGATCTCCACAAAAATTGGTGCCACTGTATGACCAATCCTCCACGATGATCTTTTGTCATTGTAGCCATGAAAAGAATGCAGGTTGGCATGACATGTGCTGACCCCTAGTGATCATGGGCATCAAATGACTCTAGCGGGCCATCTGCAGGTGGTGGGGCATAGGATGATCTACCTCAGCCAGCTGATACTAGAATAGTGGTACCCATTCTAAGAATAAGGTCACAAGAACAAATCCGAAGCAAAATTACTTCAAATTCCGCACCTTAGCTTTGGACAGCTGGTGTTTGATGTTGGTCTTCATGGCCTCTACCTAGTTGAAAATCGTAGGAGTTGTACAGTTGATAGCATAAAGGCACTTCGACTTGTTGGTCTCATGTTCTGCCTAGGACCCCGCCACTCTGTTGATAGTCAATAGAAGCACTCTCAGTGTCATATCCCAAACAATGGAAATCTCTATCTTCCCACTTTTGGATTTCGGGGCCTTAGGGCAGTGTTCGGCAAGCAATGAAGATATGCTTGCCCCAATCAGTCGTGACCCGTACAAGTTCACTGGTTCCCCTCTGCAGGACAGTCCAATGATGAAGTATATATTTGAAGTTTCCAACTCCATCTCCTGGTTGCCAATGACAAATATCTCCTGATTAATGTCCCAAAGACTAATCAAGTACCGAAGGAACTCAGGTTGGGCCCACATCCCTAGCATGAGAAAGAATTTGAGGAGCCTGCAAACCCTCAAAGCTTCCAGGCAATTTGGGTCATTCATTGCCTGGGTGTCAACATCCTCATGTTCCCATTCTTTCCAATCGACCATTTTCAGCGATTCTTTCTGGCAAAAGCCATTAATTTGAGTTAACAATAATGCTTGGCCCATAAAATTTTAGTTTAAACAGTGATTTTTTGAGGAAATAGGGGTTTTCCCTATTCATGGTGCCGATATGCCTGTGTTAAAAATAGTTGTGCCGAACGGCGTGGCTGGCTTTGTTGATCACCCTCGGCTAGCACGATTACATGCGCGGAAGTCACGCCGACCGAGGGCGAAAACGTTTTTCAAAACCCCCTCAAAAAACTAAAAAAATGGTTAAAAACATGAATAAAGGACATCAAAATATAGCTTAGGGCTTTAGCTTTTACCTGGAACTGGCGGCTCGTCAATTGACCTCCTGGATCTTTCGCAATCTACTCATGAAAAGTGAGTAAAAATTTTTCACAGCAAGGTAAAATGGTAAATGGTAAAAATATATTTGCTTTTCTCCTTCTTATTCATTTTTTCATGAAAATATTAGGTTTTTGTAAATATTTTAACCCATTTTTGCCTCAAGAACTAGATAATACACTTTACCTTTTTGTGCAATGACAGGTAATGGATGTTCGACAATGATGAGAAATCACATTTCAACTCTTTTCTCAACTCGTTAAGCTCATATGAAAAGATTGCCAAGTATTTTTTCCTTTTGACTCATAAAAGAGGATAAAATGGGGGGTCCGCTTTCAGCTCTTTTCCAACCCTTTAAAAGCGAAAAGATTGCCAAGCCCTTGTCATTTTGAACTCATTCACGGATGTGAAACGTCGTGTGCCCAGTATAAGTTTACCCCTTTTTCGGGCTGGGAGGAACTATTTACGAAAATGGTACTCCTTGACTGAAATGGTCAAGCAGTTCTCTCAAGTATTATTTTCTACCTTTTCGGGCTTGAGAGACACAAATGTATGAAAAGGTACCATGTGCAGTTTTCTTTTTCATGTCCTTTTCAAACTCTCTAAACATGAGAAAGATACCAAGTTACACATTTGTCGACTCGTTAAACTATTAAACAACATCAGATTCGTCACCATTATGAAGATGAGCTTCTCCTTCCTAGGGATCGTTAAACTTACTAGGTCGGATTCGTCCAAAGGATGAACTTACAGTGCAAGCATATGTTATCCCCTTCAAGCTTGCGATTAAAGAATAATTTGGGTACCTACTAGAAATGGTGGGGGGAAATTTGGAAATCTATCAGTTGTGTTGGCATATCACTATTGAAACATGACACTTTTTGCTTCATGTCAGGTTGGGATATCCTCCTTTGTATCGTTGACCTTCCTGGGTTTGGGCCGTTCATTTTTTCCTTCCATTTGATCTCTGCCATGTCATCATGACCACCGATCCCATGGATCCAAAAGCTGCCAAACTTCCAGTTGTGTCGCCGATATCTTCAAGAGTTGTCCTTGTGCAATTACACTTACCTCTGATTCTCTGTATCATCCAAAATCATTTTGCATCCTTTCGTCTCTTCGATGATATGGGAAACATTATGGCCCTCCTTCGACATGGTCATTTCCCGTCGACTTCAACTCATTATCTGGGAAGTTGAATGAGAGACTCCCTTCTAGTACCTTAGAGTTTGCATGCCCTAATGGAAAGTTCTTCGCACTCGACGAAAAGTTCACATCAGTGGCTTTCGATCGAGTGATTTCATGGGTTTTCAACTTTAGTTCCTCTATTCGCATTCCATGGATTGTGCTCATAGTACCTTGACAACCATTTTCATTATTGGTGGTTTTTCTCGCGCTTTTTAACATTTTACATTATTGATTAGTAATCAAGTGACTTTCTAGCATGTTTGATGTCAACACATCTATTCACATGTTAGAATCTATACATTGATCAGGTCGTGTTGGAGTGCAAGACCCTGGACTCAGATCACAAAATTCCAGATTGCGAAATGATGTGAAATGGTTATGTTGATATGCATGTCTCTTTCAGACGGATGGTTGCAACCATACCATGAGTTATCGGATGTGATCCTTCTCATTATTGGATGGTTACGACCATGCTTCAGTTTCATTATGATCCCCTTTGACAGATGGTTGCACCCATACCTTGATCCATTTACATGATCATTCTCTAGATGGCTACATCCATACCATGATTCATGTATCATTTGACAGAGTTCTCACTTATGTATATGTATATGTACTTTCTTGTAGGTTTTTCAATGATAGAATACAGTTCCCTGCACTGATTCATAAAGCATTTCATTCCTCACTCTAGCTCAACCTTCACACTTTAGGGGGAATATGTTACACAACATTTTGTTACTATCCTTGTAATCCTCGTTCCTTGATCCTGGAGGACCTCTACAGTGAACCCCACATGCTTTTCCTTCATGAAGAAACTCCCATTATGTCCCTCATCATGAGCAGATCAATTCCCTTTTGCATCATTTCCCCTAAAACTTTTGTTTTGCCTAGTTTACAAGACCAGTGTTAATGGCCTTTGTCTCTCTCACACCAATGTGTAGAGATTAGCACTATCCGTAGCACTGACCAGAGCAACTGAGCTGTGTTCCATTCCTGTTGATCTTGTTATGGAAATTTTTTTAAATTAGGAGCTAAAGCTTCCAGCTCTAGAAGCTTCATAACGGAAGTCTGGTAAATGGTTTGGCCAGATGGGGTCGAGGATGTCAGTTTGGGCTCCTTTCCCCTATAATGATGGAACTACCTCAAAGGATAAGCCCTTCTCCCATGAGAAGAGGATTCATCTCCCATCCATTCATCCTATATAAACCTCCCTTCTTCCCAAGCACAAGCTATTGTTAATGTTGGTGTGCTAGTGCTATTTTGGTTTGGAGTAAACAACAAGCTATTCCTAGTTGTAGCTATCTAGTTGTGTGAGGGAGAAGTGTGATTTGGTTTGGAGTGAAGCCTAAAGGGAAGAGCCTTAAAACTATTGTGGATTTGGGCCATCATGGAATGCTAGCAGAAGTGTGTGGGAACCTGGTCTTGTCAGAGGAGGATGGCAACGTCAAGATAATGGTTGTAATCTCTCTTTGATATTAATATATGCAACTATTGATTGATTTCCTACATGATTTGTCATCTTACATATTCACGACTTAATGTTTCTTGACTTGTTAAGTAGGCTAAACTACAATTTGTCTATTATCACGGTTGTTGTTTGTTGTTGTTTACTTTTTTCAGGTGTTTGAAGAAGGAAGTGAGAGATAGCTGGAGCAAGAAAGCAAAGACATCATCAAACATGATAAGCGTACTAAGAGGTAGGCCCTCTTAGTTGGTTCTAACATAAGGAAATCTTCCATAGAATGTATTTGTTGTGGCTAGGCCCATTATTGGGCTAGAGGAATTTGTTTGTGTCCACACTTATAGTTTTACTTCACCACACTACGCCCACAATATTTAAGCCACTTTTTTAGGATAGGATCCAGACCTATGCCCAGAACTTAAGGAAAATTTCCAATCCATGAATGACACAATGAAAAAGCCTTACATACAAATCTTAGATAAGAACTTGACCTAACAAGGCCTAGCCATGATAGTCATTCCGTAAAAAGTATCATGAACATGAAATCTACAGGTCATAAATACACATATGAACATAGGGGTCTCATATTTGGCTGAGAATCATGAAGAATGTCTAATTCCATCTCATTTTAGCTACAATAACATCTATTAGGTTAGGCATTCAATAACCAATTACATATTCATTAAGCATGTCAAGAGCCATAAACAATATATATCATATAACCTACATATAACAAGAAATAACCAACATATAAACCATGTAAACTCAACCATAATGTCATCATCATGATCAATACATATGTTCATAGATCACAATAAAAAATACCTCTTATTAATATATGAAAATTCTATCCAAGTCAAGGACTTCCACATACCACCCAACCATATACTAGGCTGAACTAAACCTTTCTTTCAGCCAGTCACCCCAATGCCATATTCCAAGCATGAAAGTGGGATCTCATGGAATAAACCAAGCAAAACCAAACCAGAGCTTCTAGAGGCCAAACCACCTCAACCCTCACCAAATGATTCCACCTCATGGTCAGACATCACTAACTCTCACCAGATTTGTCTCTACACAAGTTGTCCAAGGTTCCAGAGCGTTTTTTCCAACCAAGGCTTCTAAGACTAGTAACTCAAACCACAGTTGTTGCTGGGCTCTAGAGTGTTTGTCCAACCAAGGCTTCTAGGACTAGTAACTCAACCACCAAGGGCTCTATTGTGTTTTCCCAACCAAGGCTTCCAAGTCTAGTAACTCAACCCAAGTTGTTACATGGCTTCCAGAGCTTTTGTCCAACCAAGGCTCCAGGAACTAGCCCACAACCAAAGGAACATGAGAACCAACCAGAAAACAAAAGGAAACCCACAAAACCATGTCTATCCAGGAAATGGAAAGGCTAGGCAAAACCACCATCAATTCAAGAAATCGTCCATGTCAATGATAGATCATAAACAAGAAACCACATGGATGTGCCATGCATGCCAAAACTAGCAAGGAAATCATACATGCAACTTTGTACCTACAAGCAAAACCTATTGTAGTCGTTGAGCCTGATGTTCTCTTGTGCTTTCCTGGTCTTATTTTTCCTTCTTGCATAAAATTCCATGTATGCCACACTCCTCCAAGAGTGCTTCAAGAAAACTCTAAGTGTCCAAGAGTATGAGAGAGAGTAGAGAATTAAAATTCCAAGACTAAGCTTACAAAAAACTAACACTCACCAAAGCTACCAATTGATCCTTAGAAGCCTTTTTATCAATGAGGCCTCTATTTTCTTCATTTTCCATTATTTTCCTTAATGTTCCTCCTCAAATGCAACGTGTGACCTTTCACCTTCCTTTTCTCCTAATTTCCATCATTTTCATAAATAAAATGCTAATTAATATCTCTTTTCCTTTGCCAATGCCTTTTCCAATTTCCCTTAGCTATAATAAACCAAATGAACACTTGCTAGAATGTTTTTCCCACCATTCATCTTGGAATATGTGTCCCCATGACCTTGGTCTTATATTTTTCTACATGAATTTTTTAATTGGTCCTGTTATAGAGCTCTCCCCCTTGGGGGAACACCATCCTTACTATTCAATGACACCTACAACCAACTAGATCAATGAAAAGCAAAACATACTACCCATGGAACTTTATAACACAACTCATTTTACAATGACCACTACTAAAACATGACAAACATATCGTTTATCGGAGCTTTATAACAAAACCCATTATGGTATTTACAATAACAATCACATATACTCTCATGCACATTTGCTTCAGCCAGCAAATAAATATGTTGTCTATGGAGTTTTATAAACACATCTCGATACAATATTTATAATAATATACACATATACACATATGCATATTTTCCCAACAAGTAAATAAAAGGATACGAATCTTGCATCTGCAACAAGGGAATCTAGAGGCTCACACCTCCACCCTCAAATTAGTACCAGTATTCAACTCCTTATTAGGAATTCCATAATCCATTGTCAAAGTAAAAATGCATCCAATGTCCAATGCTACAAGCTAACGCTACTTGTCCTCTCAGTGAACAATTATCGTCTCATTGTTCCAGGGCGCACTCCCAATGTGCATTTGATTCCATATGACAATTATAATGACCAAAATAAATCCATCCCCAACCTTCCCTTCTCTGCTACACAATCCTTCAGAAAATTGGTCACCCCCTTCCATGTAGTCAAACTCCTTCCAAGTTCCACAGGAATCCCCTTCTCTGCTACATAGTCCCTTGGGTGACCCCTCCCTTGGTAAAGTCTCCTCTCATCGGAAGGTCGAAAACCCAAGGCATATCCCTTCCTCAAAACCATCATATTGGTCATAGCATGCTCATGGAAATCAATGGACATACTGGGTACCAATGTTCCACAATGTCCCTGCTCCTGAAGTGCTTTACTAGCACTTTGTTGCATGTTTCAATTTCTCCCACTGCTACTGCTAATATTCTTTGATAACAAATTCCAATCAGCCAAACTGGGCATTCCCATGCTTTCTTGTGCCAAGTACATAATTTCCATTAGATTCAAAACAATTTGAAATAAATTCACATCATACCTCATTGGTAGCTCATCAATGAGGTACACTTGCAATTCTGTTCACTTCCTGTCACAACAAGTTAAACTAATCGTTTAATCAAATCATCATGTATAAACATATCACATCTAGTTAGCTCAAAACACAACCATCATACTCAAAATCATAGATCACATGTAACTATCATAAATTAGAGTTATAAATTACATGCATAATAAAATCTAAAATAAAATACTAATACTTATCCTTCAATAGGTCCTTAGCTTCTACCTTAGTCCTTTTCAAACTCACACTAGATCAGATTCCACACTCAACAAGCACCTAGTGCCTTCTCTTTAACCACCTACACATACATATAGTGTGCATCACACACATACACACATAGGACACTACCAACATAGGACACTGCCAAACTCTAAGTGTCCAAGAGTATCGTAGCATAGGACACTGCCAAACTCTTCTTTGAATGACTATCGGTACATTTTGGGATCCTGCACACCATCATATTAGATCGTGATAATAGGCCCCTTAGCACATTTTGGTCAAGCCTCTTGACACTATGGGACACCAAGATCACCAAGTTGATTGCATTCCAACCCCATACCGATGGCCAAAAAGAGGTTGTCAATAGGATGATAGTACACATACTCTTCATGTACAACTTCAATCATCCATGAACCTAGGATGAGAGCCTTCCCTATGTGCAACACAATTATAATAGAGCTCTCCATAGCTCGACTGGTCGTAGTCCCTCTCAAGTGGGTCTAGGATGTCAACCATTGTGTCTAATTAATGTTGTCATGGCTCATGCAACTACACAAACATAATCCACACATGTTCTGTTTGAGGCTGATAAAGCAACCAGATTTATTGAATGCATCTAGCACATCTGCCAACAGGTTCATGACATGTTGGAGAAGTCCAACTCCAAGTACAAGCAATGACATTATCAACAATGGGTGCCACACAAGTTTCTAATGGGTGATAAAGTTTGGTTGCATTTACATAAAGAATGCCTTACTAGAGCCCATTGGAAGCTTAGACCAATTTGATATGGACATTACACCATTACCAAGTTTGTGGGATATAATGATTTTGAGCTCAGAATTCCTTATCTTGCACCAAATGTTCAATGTAGACCGCCTTCGACCATACTTTCCACCATTACTAGACACATCAGACATTACAAAACAACTCACCCCAATAGCGCTAAACCCAGACTACATGGAACATGCCATAACTGATTGGATCGTGGAAACGTATATAAAAACACTCGCTATATGAAGATCCAACTGTATCGAGTTGTCAAATTTGGCCAGCTCCTCCACCAAGGCAAGTGGCTCACCAAGGACCAAATTTAGCGAAGTTTACCCATCTCAGGGAGTCACTCAAGCAATGGGGTCCATTGCTTCCTAAGGGGGGAGGATTGATCCAGGTATATATTGGTGGCCATGCTCCTATTCCACTTGGATCCCCACCATTGTACTGTTATTTCTTTCAGTTTCTGTAATTGTAGCATAGTTTACTATTTTTGGTATTTTTTTGGGTCCTAAACTTTTGAAGTCATTTTGAGGCTTTAAACGACATTTTTTTTGGAAAGTCGGAAAACATGAGTTTTAACTAACATTTCTAGTTGAAATTTATAGACTTCGAATAGATCTTTGTAAGAAAGTATCGCACGTGTCAAACGGAGATCGTATGCCAAAGTTACCACCCCGAGAAGTTGATGTACCAATTTACCCCAACGAGGCCCATAGTTTTGGCGCTTCATCTCCTAAGGTTAGATTTTTGGATGTTTAGGGTTTTCCATTGATTCTCAATAATAAATATGTAGAAAAACCTATAGATTCACAAGCTCATGTAATCTACTAAAACAAGAGACAATAATCTATTTCTACTCTTTACAGCAGAAGCCCATAAACATTGAGAAAACAATAATAAATATAGGAAGAGAAACAAAGGCACATAACACAATAAATATCTTGGGAAAGCCATAGCTCAAAACCCCACCATGTATTTTGTATTAATCCAGAAAATCAAGATCAAATTACAATGCGTGTTCTCTCTAGAACAATCCCAACACTCAACAAATTCAATCTCCAACTCATAAGCAAGATCAAGGCCAAATATTAGCCAATTCACAAGCTCTCCAAGTCTCTATTCCAATGTGTAATTCCTATGAAGGATAGCTTGTATTTAAAGGGAAATAAATCCTCTAAAAATATCGCAATCCCTCAAGGATCAATTCCTAAATGCATGCACTATCAGTGCAACTCACAAAAATCTAAAACAATTAGTACACTGTCCCTGCACTCTAGTCTCAACTGGGTCTTTCTCAAAATCAAAATGCATGATTTTTTGATGGTGGAATCTTCAGTTAACTAGAGTAGCACTAATTAGGTCACTAGTGTCTCAACTGACTATTTACTCACTATAGTTCCTGAAATCGATTGGAACTAATTTAACCAGACTTCACTCAATAAAATGAGTTAACTAATTACAACTCATTCATAACTCTTCCTGAACTCCTATAAGTTAGGTAGAGCATATACATGTCTTGTAAAATACTTCCAATTCGAATTTCCTAAATTAATTAAGTTAATTAAACTTAATTAATTATTTTCAAATTGCTATGAGAAAAGAATTCTATTTTGATTCACAGTTTAATTCAAGGACAAATTAAATTGGAATTTCTTATTGTCATTTCTCAACAAAATAGGCCTTTGAGCCTCATTGTAACATGGTTCAGAGGCATGTAGCCGCCACATCTCTTCTCAGAGACAAGTTACCATCGCGCGAGCTAGTTTATTTCCATTCTGTATGTAAGTATATTTCAATTCTTTGATATTAATGAAATGAATTTTTATTTTTGCTGCATCTTTGTGTTTATGTTTATTATGTTGCATTCCTACATAAGTCCAGATCAATACCTCAACCAAGAAAACCTTATCCCTTAACGTGGAGGAACCCTAGTCATGGACGCTTGGTATCGGTGCACCCATATTATCCCTACCATGATTGGATGGGTAAATGATGATATGCCTGGAACCCACAACTCGGAAGGATTGACCTACAGACTTATATTGTGCTACAAAATGATTTACCAAGATGACGTCATCTTGGATGAGTTGGCTGACATGTATTCCTAATAAGTATACCATTGGCGGGAGGTGGTTCCCACCAAAAAATTCATCTTGGAAGCCCTCGCTTGATAGTGCCAAGAGCAGGTGGAGTGATGTCAATTTCCATAGTAACCCGACGAGCACACAATTAGTCAAGAGGAGGCCCTACTGCCATGTCCATTTGGTGCTCCCCACCCAAAGGTATGAAGGAGTGTGACGAAGAAAACGCCACGATAGACGCGTCAGGATGATGTGTCTAGA
>CM062818.1:800787741-800865241 GCA_031772625.1 Pinus tabuliformis | reverse complement strand
TCTCTAGTCATGATGGTTTTGTAAGCAATACATTGAGAAGCCTCATGCCCAAAGTTATGACATGAAAAACATTTCCCATTAAAGAAGTTTATGCGATCATAGAATCTTTTGGCATTGTTTACCCGTTGGTTTTAAGCTTCTACTGATATTCATCCTTGGAGTAAATTGAGTATGATTTACTTGATGAGTAATTTTAGGCTTGTGCTGATGATTGACATATTGTTCACTGGTCTTTGCTGCATAAAGATAGCTTCTGGTGGAGGCTGACGACTTCTGTGATTGAGATGATTCTTCAGTATATCCAAGACATGTCTTTATTAGAGGAGAACGCTGAACTTTGATGATTTCATTTAAAGTTTTAGATCCTTTAGAAAATCTAAGATTAATATATTTTGTCTTCTCAAGTTCTTTTCTTAGACCCACAATTTCACATTCTAGATTTCCATTGTGTTTTGCTCTTTCAGTGAGTTGGTGTGTCAACATATCTATCATCATATTTTTTGCTTCTAAAAAGATTTTGAGTTTAGTGATTTCTTCAAGAAAGTCTTCCTCTTCTAAGGCATCCAAAAAATCATCATTTTCATAAGCCATGAGTAGTCTATAACCTTGTTCAGTTTCATCTTCATCACTATTGGATAAGCCATCACTATCTTCATGTGTATAGTAACTCCTATTCACAATTTGTTTTCTATTTCCTTTTGCATATTCCTTTCCTTCTTCATATTTATCTTTATGATGACATTTGGAAGAATGACGACCGACTCTACCACAAGCAAAGCATTTGAAAGGTAGCTTACCTCTAAATCTTACGGAACCCCGTTGAAGCTTCTTGACAAAATTTACCTCATCTTCTTCTTCTGAAACGTGTTTTGATTCATTGTGCTCTTCCTTTTATTTTCCCTTTGCTGACACTTTAAAAGCGGCTTCTCTCATATCTGATGGACCTCCTTCTCTCATTTCAAAGGTAGTTAGGATTCCATGGAGTTGAGTCACAGTAATAGTTTGAAGATCCCGTTTGTCTTCTATGGAAGACACTTTTGAATCAAATTTATAAGACAAAGATCTAGAATTTTTCTCAACTAAAGTAGCTTCCTTTATCTCTTCACCCAGATTCTTCATACAATTAACAATCTCATCTATACGTAAAAAGTTACTACAACACTCTCATCACTATGCATCTTAAGAGTTTCATACTAAATTCTGAGAGTTTGAAGCTTAGCACGTTTTAGCTGAGAGTCTCCTTCATAACTCTGAATGATTTTGTCCCTTATCTCTTTGGATATCTTGAGCTGCATGACTTTGACAAATTCTGATTCTGACAGACTTCCCAATAATGTATTTACAACTTTGGCATTGGTTTCATATAGCTTCTTACCTGAAGAGTCTGTAGGAATTTCTGCTGGAAATTGATATCCTCCTTCCACAATTTCCCATACATCGGCTCCAAGCGATTGTAGATAGGCTCTGGTTCTTATTTTCCAATATACTAAGTTGCCCCCATTGAATATTGGTGGTCTGATGGATCCTATGCCTTCGTGATTATTCATCTTGAAAGATCCTCCTTCAATCGATCAAGCTTCTTCTGAAGGACCTGATCTGATACCAATTGTTGGGAATAATACTGGGGGTGGGGGGTGAATAAATATTTATCAAATCAATAACTTTTTCTTTTCATACTCAAATTTATATACGCTACTTCAAAGAAGGTAACTCGTGTGTACACACAATTGTCTTTAAGGAAACCAACGTATATCAAGTGAACTTATGATTCAGTTGATTCATCGTATGTTAATCTTTAATCACTGCATAAGTACTTTATTAACCATATAAACAGTAACCATGTGTAGTAATAACAGAATAAACCATCACACATAAGAAACACACATGAACACCAAGATTTAAGGTGGAAACCCAATGCGGGAGAAAACCACCTGCTGTTGTTGTCTCTGTCTTCTTTTAATAATAAGAAAATCTGTTTATAATCTTGTACTGGTGCAGACCCATACTAGTACGTAGGAACCCACCTGCAGAAGGCTACAACCTTCTCTCTTTTTCCAACTTCTACTGGAAGGGAACTACAACCCCCTAGCTCTTGTACTAGCCAATGTGTTTACTAGTATGTAGGTGGCGACCTACAGAAGGCTACGACCTTCTCTCTTCCTCTAGGGACCACGTTTCATAAATTTTCAAACTGGATGTTCCTCGTACACAACAATACACATGAACGCCTCGTTTCATCAAATTTTCATACTGGACCCATCAGAACTTTCAAAGTGCATCAACCAATAATCAGTTAATTTGAATAGTCAGATCACTATCACTAGAACACTGTGTTGAACCCAGAAACTTGCATTATCATTTAGAACCAGCTGCAACCTCAAAAATCATGCATTAGAATGTATACGCTACTTTACTGAACCCAACCTGCGTGTATACGCTACTTCCTTTAATCAAACCTACGTATACCTTCAAAAATACTGAAACATAAAACTTTTGAATCAAGTCTGTACCAACTAGCAATATATTGAACATCTACTGTCAATTTACAGAGCTTTACACAGGCAGTAGCAGAGATCACCCTTCTCACTTATACAATCAATCAATCAGATACCAAACTCCTTATGCATTTAGTTTTACATTTAGATCTAAGAAGACTTCATTGACAAACAACAGTAAAACAACATAACTGATTAGATAGATTAGTCAGATCTAAAGAAAAGGCTTTTCCTTTGTATACACTACTTGGAAGAGTAGAACCTACGTGTATATGCACTTTTACCAAGACAAACCAACGTATAGATCTGCAAATATTAACTCATAACTTCGCTGATATTCTGGACTTCAGACAAACCCAGATCATGAAATTTAAAGAATAAAACAGGTGTACATAATTAGATCTAGCCCAACCAATATCAGATCATTCAATGATAAGTCATTTTAGGTCTCATGATCCTGATCCAACATTGAATTCAAGGTGCACAAAACATTTCGTATCAAATCACAAACATAGCCCCTGCAACATAAAATATACTTCAAATAGAAGTATTCCTTAGAAACCCTTTCACTTGCACACCCTGGCCTTATGATCTTCTCCTCCTTATATAGTTTTAGGCCTTTCTCAATACCTCGGACCAAAACTACTTAGGACCTGTGGTATTCTTGGACAAGATCAAATATTCGCTACTCCGCTCAATATTGTGGGCTAATACAATGGTATTGATCCTTGATATTGTCTCCTCTTTAATTTCCTTGATTTTCCAACATATACACGTTTTTATTCTTGTGAAAGTGTGCGTATACGTCTACGCTCTTTTTGTTCTGTGAACAAGCATGTATACATTGTTTTGACTAAGTGGACCTACGTATACATCTTAAACTACTTTTCACCATCCTTTACCTTCAACTTCTTCATTCTGATTAGTAGACTTTAGTTCCATCAACCTGTTATTCTGTACCAATGCCTTGTTACATCTAAATGGACCTGTTACATTATGGGTTGCCTTTCATCAAAACTGAACTAACCTGTGAGTGAGTTACCATCAAGGACAACACTTGTATCACAATGCCAACACTTCAGGTAGCACCCCACTGTAATTTATGAAGCACCACACTACATTTTAGGCAACAACCCATTATACTTTAGGAAACACCACACTTGATTGTAGGCAACACCCCATTGGACTGTAGGCAACACCCCACTGCTAGACTTCCCACTAGTTCCTCCATCAGTTGGAACTAGTTTAACTGACTTTAACTCAGTTAGACTGAATTAATTAATTAGAACTCAAAATATACTCAATAAGTGCTCCTAATTGTAGGAGACACTCTACATGACTATAGTTAGACCCTCAACTCGAATTAACTTAGGCAACTAAGTCAAATTAACTTATTTAACTACTACAAGTTGTCATGAGATGTGGAATTACAAATATATATATATATATATAAATAAATAAAATGATTTAATCAAATAGCCGACATATACTAGCAGACATATCTCTATTAAAAACTATTTAAACCCTCATTAAAGCTCTTCTTCTTTCTTCATTCAAGTTTGTCCTGATGATGGATCCCAATTGGGATTTGAAATGTTGATTAAAGAAATGGTTAATACTGTGGGTTCTCCGGCTTCTAATAAAAAAAAATTATATCCCAATTTAATTCAAGGACGAAATTAAATTAGAATCCTTTTTGATGCCATTTTCAACATTTCGTGTTGCAATTTTCAATATGTTTTGCCCATTTATTTGCGTGGTAGCTAGAATTTCTATTGTTATTAGCTTGTACAAGTGTTCTTTTGGTCCATCATTTAGTTTTTATAAGTGTCACATCGCCTTCTTGCTTTTTTCTTACCAGTAGTTACTGCTGTTGGGCCTTTTTGTGCATCCATTTTTTCCTTTTTCACGATCTTTTCTAGCCCATGTAATTAACATATGTAACTTACCTTAAGGCCGCTCTACAATTTGTCCCTCCCCAACATCATATCTTGAATTTTTCTCTCTCCTTCCTGGACAAAAGTGTGCAATCTTTGCCCCTTCCAACTACACTTTTCATAACTTCAAGGCTCAAGCCTCATCCTTTGCCTCTAAGACTGTGCAACTGGATTTCCCAACTATGCGTCATGCAGTTCTAGGCCTTAGTCCTTAGCCTTGGCCTTTGAGACTGTACAATGCACAATATTTCCCTCAACTGCCTAGCCGAGACTGCACATTAAGTAGTCTCAAGCCTCAAGCTCCACCCTTGTCTGCTTAGAATACATAATGCATGGTTCAAGAACCCAGTCTACTACCCAGAGCCCAAAAATTGTGCAAACCTTCTCATTATTTAGTGTATTGTCGCTTTAATCTTGATGGATGAACTGATATGCTTGATCTAATTTGTTTTTTGCCATGAGTGCATCTCTTGGTTACAGGTACCGTAGGTTTTGAGCTCATCTCTATTTCATTAGTTGTCATCATCATGCCTCTGAAGAGATCATCCTCAAAAGGAACAACAGAGAGAAGTACTGACGAAGTGGTTGAGAGCACTCCAATTACCATGCCTATTCAGATATTACATGTCATACAATCAAAGATTCATTCACACCTATTGAATTCAAAGAAGATCTAGAGGACAATCAAGTGTACATAAACATCTAGAAGCCAAGTTTTCATAGATGCATGTGAAGATTCCTAGTTCTACCTTGTGTAGATGTCATCAAGTGGGTCCTTCCACACTTGGATACAAAGATTTTGACCCTCAACAGTGTTAGTGGGTAGTGACTTGCTTCATATTTGGCCCATGATATTCATTTGATGTATCACTTGCCTAAGACAAAGGCATATATGGATTCACACTTTTATGCAGTCACCAGCTATTTGAGTACCAAGGATGTTATCAAGACTTGGGTGAAAGAGCCACCTAATTTTTGCCAGACACCCAATAACATATACAAGACCATATCCGTTAGAAAGGTGTTCCAGTACCTGATTGTATTATGTTGGCAGATATATGGCCAGAAGAGCACTGAAACCTTCCCTGAAGGTTGGATTTACATGTTGCATCAGATTTTCAATGAGGGGTAGGGATTCAACTAGTTAGATCTTTTGGCTCAACAACTTATGATTAATGTGGCCAATGCAAATAATCCACCTAAGGGAAATAAAGCTAGATTATATATGTCAGCGTACCTGTTAGATGGTATATGTGCTAAGAATTCGTTTCCTGGCATGAGCTGGACTTGGACACTAAAAGAGCTTGTTGTTCATATCTATTGCAAGTTGATTTCAGAGTGCAGTTACAGAGGAGTCATGGAAAAGTGGTTTGACCATTTCCTCATAGTATTGTATGAGATGAGTTTTGAGGTTGAACCACCTTACATGTCCCGTGAGGCTATGGACTCAGTAGAATAACTTTTCAATTAGTTTGCCTCACTTGATGGCACTTACCTCAGGGTGTTCGGTTGCCAGAAATCATCACATTTTGTTATGCAACCAGCTCACAAAATAGAAGAAAATATAGATGAATTCATTCAAAATCAGCCTCTTCGAGGGGGCAACGTCCTTTACATTACACAAATGAACAATTATTAGATAATACAATCAACAAAACCTCCTTTCTATATATAAGAGTCTAAGGGGTCACAATATAACCAAAGACGACCTAACAATAATAATATAAGGGCACAAAAATAACAATAGTGGGCTTCTATGGGGCACAATAATAACAAAATGGGGACAATAGGGGCACACCAATAACAATAAGGGATACAATGACAATAATAATGGGGGAATCACTAGTATTATAAGGACCTAACATGCCCCTCTCCTTCAAAAAAGTGTTTTCCTCAATGCTTGATTAGTTCTGGATGCTTCTGTATAAAATTCTCATCCTCCCATATGGAATCTTCAACAAGTAAGTTCTTTCACTTGATGAGATACTCTGAAATTGATCAATTTCGTAGTTGTCGAGTTCTTGTTTCTTTTACTGCTTCAGGTTCCAATATGATTTTTCCTTCCTCATCAAGTTCTGACAATATTGTTTGAACTAGGAGCTTGTCACCTATAACCTTCTTTAAGCATGAAACATGGAAAACTAGGTGCACTCGAGAAGCTGCAAGAAGCTCCAATTTGTATGCCATAGTACCTATCTTTTGCAACACCCTGTATGAACCATAATAATTTGGTGATAATTTATTATCCTTCTTAGCTTGCTTGAGGGACATTGGTTTATATGGTTGTAGCCGTAGGAATACCCAATCACCTACATCAAAACTTCTTTCACTGCGATGTTGATCTACCTGCCGTTTCATTCTATTCTGCGCCAAGGTGAGGTTATCCTTTAAGAGTTGGAGAACTTGTTGTTGATGCTCGATGTGATCTTCCACTACTTGGACCTTAGAATTTTCGCTTAAATATGATGTGATGGATGGTGGACGATATCCATAAAGTGCCATAAATGGGGTCATTTTTGTTGCAATATGGAAGGAAGTGTTATACCACCATTAAGCTAGAGGCAACCATTTCACCCATTCTGTTTGTTTACCAGATACAAAGGAACGAAGATATCCTTCCAAACATTTGTTTACTATCTCAGTTTGCCCATTAGATTGAGGATGATAAGATGAGCTATGAGCTAACTGAGTACCAAGACAAGAAAATAATTTTGTCCAAAAATTTCCAGTGAAAATGGGATCTCTATTGCTTACAATAATCTTTGGGTTTCCATGTAGCTTTTGAATTGTTTCCATAAATGCAGTAGAAATTGTACTCACTTTAAATGGATGAGATAATGCACAAAAGTGTGCATACTTGGTAAGTCTGTCAACTACCACCATGATAACACTCTTTCCTTCAGACTTGGGTAAACCTGTGATAAAATCCATTGAAGCCTCCTCCCAACATTAGCTTGGAATGGATAAAGGTTGTAATAGACTTGGGGTCTTAATTGTTTCGACTTAATTTTGTTGGAAAACCAAACATTCCGCCACAAACCTTTGCATATCCAATTTAAGGCCATCCCAAAAAAATTCCTTCTTAACCCTGTGGTAAGTTTTTAGAAATCTCGAGTGCCCTCCTAAGGGAGAGGTGTGAAATTCCCTAAGAATATTTTGTTTGAGTTGGGAATTCTTACATAGGTATAACTGATCTTTGTACCATAATGAATCAATTTTCCAACTAAATGTATCAGATGTACTCGGATCTTGTTGTAACTTTTGAATGAGTGCCCACACTTCTTCGTCATTCTTCCATTCATCCCTTGCTTCATTTATCCAATCTGGTTGGATAATATAAATGACGCAAAGAAATTCTTCCACACCCTCATCCTTTCTTGAGAGTGCATATGCCACAACATTTTGCTTCCCGTTTTTGTAGATGATTTCAAAGTCATAACCCAACATCTTTGTGACCCATTTTTGTTGCTCTTCTGAAGATAATCTTTGTTCTAAAAAGTATTTAAGACTATCATGATTTGTTTTTACGTTGAAGTGTCTTCCCATTAGGTAGGGTTGCCATTCCTTAAGTGCATGTAGTATTGCCAACATTTCCTTCTCGTAAATAGCTTTGTGTAAATACTTTCCTATGATTGGATGGCTTTCGAAAGCAATGGGTCTTTCTTCTTGCATTAAAACAACACCAATTCCATTTCCTGAGGCATCACATTCCACAATAAAGGTTTTGTGAAGTCTGGTGTAGCTAAGACTGGTGCTTGTCACATTACCTCTTTAAGATGTTCAAAGGCCTTCGTTGCTTCTGGAGTCCATGAAAATGCATCTTTCTTCAATAATGTTGTTAGAGGTGCTGCTATTCTCCCATAATTCTTAACAAACTTGTGATAATACCCCGTCAACCCGAGAAATCCTCATATATGCTTTATGGATGTGGGGATTTTCCATTCCTTAATGGCTTTAATTTTTCTAGGGTCTACATTAACACCTTCATGAGATACAATATGATCTAGATATTCCACCTCTTGTACTACAAAGAAACATTTGGAGCTTTTTTCATATAATTGTTTCTCCTCCTATAGTTTGAGCACCCTGTCAACATGTTGAACATGATCCTTCCAAGACTTGTTGTAGATTAGTATATCATCAAAAAATACTAACAAAAATTTTCTAAGGAAGGGTTTGAAAACGAAATTCATCAAACCTTGAAATGTAGAAGGTGCATTGGTAAGAAAAAGGCATGACCAAAAATTCATAAAGACCCTCACAAGTTCTAAATGCCATTTTTGGAATGTCTTCAGTCTTCATTATGATTTAATGATATCTTAAACGAAGATCCAACTTGGTGAAGTAAATTGATCCTTGCAATTCATGCAATAATTCATCAGTGACAGGAATGGGACATTTATCTTTAATAGTGAGCTTGTTGAGCTCCCTATAGTCTGGACACATGCACCATGATCCATCCTTCTTGTGAACCAATACTACTGGAGCAGAGAAAGAATTTTGACTAGGTTGGATTATACCAACCTCTAGCATTTCTGCAACCATACATTCAATTTCACTCTTTTGGGCATAGGGATATCTGTAAGGTTGATGTTTGGAGGAACACTTCCTGGAATCAAATGAATAGCATGATCATGATCACGAATAGGTGGCAGGCCTTTGGGAGTCTCAAATACCTTGGAATGATTGTCCAAGACTTTTTGGAGATATGGAGAAATAGACGATTTCGATGTGGGAGCCTCTAGTGAACATAATTGTGCAATTATACCTCATTGTTCTTTCTTTAGAAGCTTTGTCATTTCGTTAGAGTTGATTATCTTTCCTGGTTTCCCCGCGATACCCCTTCATTCAACTTCCTTTCCTTCTGAAGAAAATTTCATGAAAAGTTCTTGAAAATTAAAAGCTATTGTATCCAATGATTGTAGCCATTGGACTTCTAGTACAACATCAGCACCACCCACTGGAATGGAAAGCATTGGGCTATTCAATACATATTCTCCCATGGATAGCTTGATATTATGGCACTTTCTTGAGCAATTTATGGTTCCTCCACTTGCAACCATCACTTGATACTCTGGTGCTGGATATAGGAAGCAATTCAATTCCTTGGCTATCTTACAATGAATACAGTTATGGGTACTACCCGAATCAATCAACACTATTACCTTTTTCTTCTTGATATGCCCTTCTATCTTGATAGTTTGAGGGGTGGTAATTCCAACCAATGCATTACATGATATGGTTAGATTCATTTATTCTTTCTCTAGGGTTTGTTCTTGGTGTATATCCTCTTCTTTTGACATTTCTTGTTCCTTTTCTTCCTCCTCGTCACAATCTATATAAAATAATTTGTTCTCAGCACACTTATGACCTTTAGTGTATTTGCTATCACAACTATAACAAAGCCCTTTTGCTCTTTTTTCTTCCAATTGTTGTGGCGTCAACCTTGTAGGTTGTCGATGGCTAGGGGCAACAACCCATATTTATGATTGTGAGTGGTAGGCTTCCTTGTTTTCATAATTTTGCTTTCTATTTTTATTGCCAACCTGAATGAATTCTCCAATGAATCAGGTTCCCAAAGGCGAACCTCATGTTGGATGTCATCCTTTAAAGTCCCTATGAACAAATCAATCATATGCTCCTCTGGAATATCTTTTACCCTTATATTCAATTTTTGGAAGTCTTCAATGTGCTCCATCATTGAACCCTTTTGTTTGAGATTTATCAATTGGCTTAAAAACGTGTTTCTTTTTGTATCCTCAAAATGTGCTATCATTTTATCCTTAAAAATAGCCCAAGTGACAATTTGTTTATGAGAGCAAAGCCATTGATACCATACAAACTGATTTGGTTCCAAATATAAAGTTGCAATGTGTACCTTTTGTGTGTTTTGCACATTATGGAAATTGAAAAATTGCTCCATCTATAGTGTCCATGATACAGGATCCTTGCCATCAAACTTCCTCATATTGTTCTTTGAAACATGGTGGTTCTTCAACCCAATGTTAGAGTCTATGAAATCATGATTAACATTTATTTTGTTCTCATCATGAGTTTCCTTTACTACCCTTTCGCCATTAGTAAGCATTTCTTATAGAAAATTTGTCAAATCTGTCTTCAAATCTTCCATCTTAGCTTCCACGCCTTTCTTTAAATCATCCATCTTAGATTCCATGCCATCCATCTTAGCTTCCACATCATTCATCTTAGCTTCTACGCCTTTCTTTAAACCATCCATATTAGCTTCCACGCCATACATCTTAGCTTCTACGTCTTTCTTTAAACCATCCATCTTAGCTTCCATGCCATACATCTTAGCTTCTACGTCTTTCTTTAAACCATCCATCTTAGCTTCTGTTACTTTTTGTGCGAGTGAAATTTGTTGCACTTGGTCTCGTAATTTTGATATATCATGTTGCATTTCTTCCTCTTCTTCATGAGTCATGCTAGAGCTTTCAGGTTTCTTACTAGGTGTTTCCATTTTCTTTCTTCGAGGCATCAATTACTGATAATAATTCTTCACTATGCCCTTTGAATTCCTTCAAACTATTTTTTTAAACCAAACTTATGCAAAAAAAAAAAAAAAAAAACTACACACCTTTTTTCACTTTGTAGGAGCTTGATATTGAATCTGTTGTATCTCTGTAATTTTGGATCTCCAAGGTCTAAAATTTCTTCCTAGGGCAACCATATGAGTACTCTGTATAACCCTGCAATTCTAATCAATATTGGATTCTCCAATGAAGAGTTATTCCAAATCTCCCACGATGACCTGATTATAGACTGGTTCAGTAGAGTGAGCTTGTACAAAGTGCCACATGTCACTGTTTTGACATTAGGATCTGAAACTGATACAAAAAAAACTAAAATCCATTTTATTTCTATAACTTCTTACGAAAGTTCAATATGATGCTCAGAAAAAAAGTTATGACGATTTTCCCTAGGTCACTTGTTTGAGATATAATTCGGGATCTTGTAAAACCCTAACTTCCTTGGATCATATCTTTGAAAATACATTGAGACAAGATTTGAAATTCGGACCCGAGGTTCAGAGATATTTCGGCTTAAATGGGTTTTATGTTTTGCTTCTGAAACGTTGCATAACAAAAGTTATAGCAAAAATTCCATAAGGACCTATTTGGAGCAGCGAAACCCTAGAATCCAAGCTCTGATACCAAATGTTATGCAACCAAGCTCACACAATAGAAGAAAAGATATATGAACACCTTCAAAATCAGCTTCTTCGAGGGGGAAAAATCCTTTACATTACACAAATGAACAATTTTTAGATGATACAAATGACAAAACCTCCTTTCTATATATAAGAGTCTAAGGGGTAACAATATAACCAAAGCCGACCTAACAATAATAATATAAGGGCACAAAATAACAATAGTGGGCTTCTATGGGGCACAATAATAACAATATGGGGACAATAGGGGCACAAAAATAACGATAGGGGATACAATGACAATAGTAATCGGGGAATCACTAGTATTATAGGGACCTAACACATTTGTAACTGAGGTATGCGACATATAAGTTGGTCATGTAGGAAGTTTCATATCATCTTTCCATGGGATTATCAATAGTACTACGAGGAAAAAGAAAGCACCCTGGCCTACTCTTCATTTGCAGGTGGGATCCTAAGAAATCAAGAACCTAAAGGCTACAAAAGCTCAAGGTAATGAGTTTGAGGGATTTAGGTTTGGCATAATGGAGTATCATCTGTACAATCCTAGAGGCATTTGCAAGCAACATTGTGCCAAGATACATTTCAACTAGCCAAGTGGGACTTATTCTAGACCATAGGAAGAGAAGATCAAGAACTGTTATAATGCCTCTAGGCCCCACACACCAGTCAACCAAGTAGGTCCATCTCATGTGACTCCAGAACATGATACTGATCTAGAAGCAAGGCAACTAGAAATGCGTGACCAAGTGAGCATAAAGTATAAAATGAAGGTTTCTCACAATCCAATAGAGGATTAAAGACACAAATTCAAAGCAGATCCAACTATTTTGAAAGTAGCTATGGTGTCAGAGAGAAAGAGGAAATACAAGAAATATGAGCAAAAGAGACAAGAAGAAGAGCAAAGGCATGAAGAGGAGAAGAGATAAAATGAAGAACAAGAAGAAAGGCAGGTGCAAGAAGAAGAAATAAAAAGAAAGGCAGTCGAAGAAACAATGTTGAAGCAAGAAGAAAAGGAAGGAAATAATCAACTATAGTAAGTTGAAAGCAAACAACAACATGATTAAGAGCTTTCCCAAGAGTTTGAAGAGCTAATAGTTAATGAAGACATGGAAGTAGAACCAAAGTAGCAAAATGGGGATGTTTATCTCATTCTCCATACATAACATATCATCATCCAGTCTCCTCCTCTTATAGATGGGCATGCTCTAACTGATGAAGAGGAAATTAATTCTCTTGATGACAGCCCGATCATAGATATTTACATCTTAACTTTTAATGAGCTTCAAAGGAAAATTATGTAAGAAAGAAAGAATCATTTTCAAGATGATTTCATACACCCTGCTTTCATTAATAAGGTCCGAGATGGTGATTGTCATCGACACCAAAAACAATCCTGAATATACTTCTGTAGCTAACATGTCCTTTGCAGGAGCTTCTAAGAAAAATATTGAATATCTAATGGTAGAGAATAGACAAATGGAAAAGAAATTGGAAGGTATGTGACAACTAATACAAACCCTCTAGGCAGAAACTCAAAAGTTGGTTCCCGCACATGTGTACTTGAAAGAGCTCTAGGCAACTATATTTTGTGAAGTACAAGCATTGGGAGAAGATAAGATGAACCTTTATGAGGAGTTGGTAACCGTGCACAAAGCAGTTGTCCCATTACATGACATGCAAAAGAAGTCACCGGAGAATGGTAAAGCTTTGAAGGCCATCCATATATCCATCACTGTAGTTCATGAATGGGAAATGAATTACATAGGTGCACCGCTAGAGTTGGTTAATAAAACAAGACAACAAGTTGAGTTGGAAAAAGTTGAAGTTAGAATGCTTATATAAAGGGATAAGCTGTTCAACACTTTCATAGCCAACATCTTGTCTTCTTATACACAATTGTACAATAGTGTGGATTCTCTTGGAAATCTCATAAGATCCCTTCAGCTGGGACATTCATAGAAGAAAAGGGCAGAAATGCAGTCAGGCAGGAAGTTTATGAGTACTTGGACCAGTTGAAGTAGATTGCTACCAAAGAGAAACTAGAAATCAACAAACATGCCATGAAAAAGTATATTGGTGGCCCTGCTAAGATTAACACCATGTTGTTATTATTAAAGAAGGAGACACAAACTGGCTACAAGATTGTCTACCCAAATGCTATGGAAGCTACAATCTGCTTTCAACCTAATCTTCTCGCAAAGTTTGAGGAAATCATCGCACAATATAAAGCATGGCATCATTACGTGACTGAAGATCTACAAGTCGAAGCTAATGATCTATAGTTTCATCAAACTCAAGCTTGATATGTCTGTTTTGTCTTATTAGGCTTGTCTTATTATACTCTACCCATATTTTTTTCATATGGGTTTTTGTAATATTTTATTTGAAATAATATGCAAGTGGAAGTCCAAGTGTCAATTGTGGAATATGAAAGGTAATTAGATTAGAAAAGCAAAAAAGGAGTCAAAGATTCACGCGGGAAACTCAAGAGTCACAAGGGGAGATGAAGAGTCATCTCATATGTTATAAATATACCTTCATAACTCAAGCAAATGGGGAGGGAACATAAAGTTTTGAAATTTTGTTTGGAGCCTTGGCTTCTCTTGTTTAGCATAGAAGGACTATATTTATTTGGAGAAGAAATTGTTGGCTCCATGTTCCACTATTGGGGCTAGTGTATTGTCAATTGTAAATGTATGTCTAAAACTTTCACTCTTTAATAAAAGCTCAAAGCCGACACGTCTTCATGCATATGTCGTGGATGTAGTAAGACTATTATTGTTATATTTGCGATATGTGTTGTTTCACTTATGCTAATGCTTATGAACTAATTCATTTTCTTTAGTATGAATCTTATTGAATTCATGTTGTTATGTTATTACAATCATTGTTATCTTGTGAACTATTTTGCAAGTTAACTAATGATTCTCTTTTATTGCTCATGCGTCTCTTTTAAGATAAGTACTATTACATGCTTCTAAGGGGCTCACTCTTTCTCCCTTCAATATGATGGAACCTCTCATGCATTACACTTGACACTTCACAAAGTTCATACACTTGTTTCCACCAAAGTTATGTATATATCATTTTATGTGTTTATCGCAGCCAAGGCACATTGTTGAAACAACCACTTTCCCGAACAACCTGTACTCTGGTTGGGGCTCCTATTCTAAACAATGTGGGGTCTAATTGGGACCTCGCATTGTGGAGATCCCCCTTCCTTGTTGGCAGCTTCCAGAACCGTCAACACCACTCAATAGATAATCAAATATATAAAGAGCTATGTACTTGATTCAATTCATGCAACTAACAATTCAAAAATAGTAAAAAATAATAATAGTTTATAAATTAACACATTATCATTGTAACCACTACATCAAATCAATAACTATTCAAATTGAAAGGACATGGATTAACTATAATCTAATTAATTAATGAAATAAATCAAATACAATCTATATAAACTAACAATTTAGCAGCTAATTTATGAAGTGGGCCCTGCCTACTTGGATCATAACATTGTATAAAGACTTCAAAACCTACAAAATCAACTTACTAAATGCATATAAACTCTACATTGTAATTCCATGTCTATATATTAATTAGATCGATATGTTAAAACACAATTAAATTATTCACGTATCTTATTTCCCTAGCTTCATGAAGAGCGACTCAAGTTTTATAAAATATCTTAATTTTTTGTTCTATACTAACACTAGTCTTGGGATCTATAAACACACCCCTTTACCAACGCTAGACTACCCTAAATGTATAATAAGGAAGTTACTATGATGACCCGATCTTGAAGGCCTTGTCATGGAAATTGGGTCTAAATTTTTTCGACCTTTTTTAAACTGTTCAAAACCTAAATTAGACCTCGTCATTGCGTTCGTCTCATCGAGACCTTTCGGGCAATACAAATTTTACCCCAATCTAACACCTGGGTCAAGAAATATAACCATTTAAAGCTCAATCATTAACCTTCTACCTTCGACTAGGACCTACCACCTGGCACTCATGTGGACCCCACATGGCATGCCAAATCACTGCCATGTCATCCTCACATGGCTGCCACCATGGCTTGCCATGTCACCATATCCAGAGCCCCTTCCTTAGCATAACATACACATAATTTTAATAAGCAAACCTCCCCCCTTGGTCACACACACACACACACACACACCCACATGTATGTAGGTTTTAACCCCGTATAGAAATTAACTGCATGTGAATTCTAAAATACAAAAAATAAATAATGTGAGAGCAGAACACATAAAACACATATACACAAAGATTTTCCCCTAGATCCCAAAACTGGGACTACCAGCTTGATTTTTCATTATGTTCCTTTCAATGTTATAATACATATTTATACATGCCGAAGCATCCAATACCAGGGACCGAAAAACCATCGCGTCCAATACCATGGACTGAAAACCATTGCGTCCAAAAAACATCTGCGAAAATCATGCACAAAACCATAGGTGGGTCTGCCCAACCTAACATAGGGTCCAAAACCAAAATTTTCCGGGGCGCTGCCCTGGACCCCATAAAGTGGGCTTACGGGTGCCCCTTAAACCCCCTGTTAACTACATGGAAAGAATATAACACAACCCAACATTCTCCCACTTGTTGTTTTCTTTCCACAGGGGGCCACAAGAGAGCTTAGTAATTTTTCTAGCCCTGAAATGCCCATTGTCTCTCTACACCAAGAGAACTTATCAGAGCTCACAGATTTTGTTAATGCATCTGCAGTATTCTTCAAAGTGTCCACCTTTACCAGCAACACCTTTTTGTCTTCTATCATATCCCTCACAAAGTGATACTGAACATCAATGGGCTTTGTCTTTGAATGATATGTGGGGTTCTTTGCCAAGAAAATTGCCCTTTGGTTGTCACAGTCTATCCTTATAGCTTCCTGTACTAACCCCATACTTGAACACAATATTTGCAACCAAACTGCTTCCTTACTTACATGAGTGGCTGCCATGTATTCTGCCTCTGTAGTCGACAGTGCCACTACAAATTGTTTCTTACTCATCCAACTGACTGCACCTCCAAATAGGTTAAACACATACCCACTTGTAGATCTCCTCTGATCCAGATCTCCAACCCAGTTTGCATCAACAAAGCCATGAATATCCAACACTCTGTCCAATCCTGGTCTTCCTTGGTAGCACAAACCATAATCACTAGTGCCACGAAAATACCTGGAAACCCGCTTCACTGCTGTCCAGTGCTCCTTCCCTGGTTTTGACATAAACCTGCTCAATACTCCCACTACATGTGCAATGTTTGGTCTAGTACAGACCATTGCATACATCAGGCTACCGACTGCACTTGCATATGGAACATGGGACATTTCCTCTTCCTCTTCTTGTGTCTTGGGACACTGTTCAGTAGATAACCTCACACCTACAGGAATAGGAACCTTCACTAGTTTACTATCCTGCATATTAAACCTCTGCAATATTGTCTCGACATACTTCCTCTAGTTTAACTAGAGCTTCCTCTTTGCCCGATCTCTTTTAATTTCCATGCCCAAAATATAGTTTGCAGCATCAAGATCTTTCATGTCGAATTTGGAGGACAATTGGGTCTTCAAATCCTGGATAACTTCTTTGTCATTTCCAACCAACAACATATCATCCACATACAAGACCAGATAAATAACACGATCACCAATTAATTTAAAATACACACAATGATCTGCTTTGCTTCTGGTGAAGCCAAGTCGCCGTATAAATGTATCAAATTTCTGATACCACATCCTTGGTGACTGTTTTAACCCATATAGAGACTTCTTTAACTTACACACCAGTTCTTTCTTACCCTTCGCCGCAAAGCCTTTAGGTTGCTTCATGTAGATCTCCTCTTCCAGATCCCCGTGAAGAAATGTTGTCTTCACATCCATCTGTTCTACCTAAAAATCAAAAGCAGCAGCAATAGATAAAAGTAATCTAATAGAAGTTACCTTGGAAACAGGAGAAAAAATATCACCAAAATCAATTCCTGGCACCTGGGAATAACCTTTTTCTACCAACCGAGCTTTGTATTTCTCCACTTTTCCTTCTGCATTTGTCTTCTTTTTGAACACCCATTTGCTGCCAATGGGTTTCCTTCCAAACGGAAACTCCACCAGATCCCAAGCCTCATTTTTGTGCAAAGATGCCATTTCATCAACCATGGCCTCTTTCCAGAGTTTTCCATCCTCTGAATCCACTGCTTCCTTCATAGTTCTGGGATCATCATCAGTAACAAACAAAGCAAAATTTGAACAGAAAGCAGATGGAATATACCTCTCTGGCTGCCTTCTTCTCGAACTAATCTTCTCACAGCCAGAGTTTATGGCTCTTCATCTTCTGATTCCTCCTCTACTGTAGAGTCTGATTCTTCCTCCTTTAGCTCAAACTCTATCTTCTCAGGTTCTTTTGGTTGGACTTCATGTTTAATAACATCTTTCACCTCTCTGAACACCACATCTCGGCTGTAAATAACCTTCCTTGTTACTGGGTTCCAAAGCTTATAACCCTTTAAACCATCCTTATACCCAATAAAGATGCACTTTTCAGATTTACTATCCAACTTTTTTCTTTTCTCCTTTGGAACATGTACATATGCATCACATCCAAATACCCTAATATGTGAAAGAGAGGGTTTCTTACCAGCCCATACCTCTTGTGGAGTCTTATCCTCCAATGCTGATGAAGGTGACCTGTTGACCAGGTAACATGCAGTATCCACCGTCTCTGCCCAGAATTCCTGTCCTAACTCGGCACCACTGAGCATGCTTCTTTCCCTTTCCATCAACGTCTTTTTCATTCTTTATGCAACTCCATTTTGTTGAGGTGTATATGGAGTAGTCTTCTGCCATGCTATACCACACTTCTTGCAGAATTCTTCAAATTCCTTACTACAAAACTCTCCACCATTATCTGTCCTCAGCACCTTTATCTTCTTCTCTGTCTGGTTTTCCACTAGAGCCTTAAATTCTTTAAACCTATCAAAGACTTTAGATTTCTTCTTAAGAAAAGATATCCATATATTCCTTGAGAAATCATCTATAAATGATATATAGTACATAGACTTACCCAGTGATGGAACCTTCACAGGTCCAAACACATCACTGTGCACAAGCTCTAATATATGTTTCGCCCTCTTACCACCAGAGGGAAAACTCACCCGATTCTACTTCCCGTATACACAATTTTCACAGAAATCAAAATCCAGAGAGCGATTACTCATACCTTCTACCATACCTTTACCATGAAGTATTCGAAGGCCCTTCTCTCCAATATGTCCAAGCCTTTGATGCCACATCATGGTCTTCTCTCCAAAGACCACTAGATTTTCTACTCCACTTTCAGGAACCAGAGAACTATTGCACCCATCAATAACAGTGCTACCTTGTAGCTTGTACAAAGTTCCAATCCAAACTCCCCGCATCAATACCAATGCTCCCCAAACCATCTTGTAGGTATCCTTCTCGAACATTGTTTTTACACCTGCATCATCCAGCTTGCTAACAGAAATCAGATTTTTGGCTAATGCAGGAATATGTAGAACACCTGGAAGCGTTCTAACCCTTCCACCTTGCAATTTCAACTTTACTTTTCCGCGACCAACGATTCTAGCCTTCCTGTCATCCCCCAAGAAGACATCACCACCATCATATTTCTCATACTCACAGAACCACTCTCTATGGGGAGTGAAGTGAAAGGATGCACTTGAGTCAATCAACCATGCCTCGTGATCTACATGTGTACTTGAAGAAGCCAAGTACACATCCCTACCTTCATCTGAGGTGGTTTTCGCCTCTGTAAAAGGAGCCTCATCAGATCCCTTTCCTTTGTCAAGAGCTTTAGATTTACAATCCTTTTTGTAGTGCCCTTCCTTTCCACATTTCCAATGCACCACCTTTACAGGTTTTCCTGGAGATTTAGATCTCCCTTTAGATTTAGATCTCCCACTCGATGACTTATTTTTGTTTTTGTTCTGGGTCCGCCCTCGTATAGACAAGGCATCACCATTTTGGCTCTCCATATTTTTCCATCTCATCTCCTCCATCAGCAAGGATGATACTATTTCATCAAACTACAAGGCAGTTGCATTGCTACCTATTGCAATAACCAGACTATCCCACGAATCTGGTAGAGAACACAACAAACTGATGCACTTATCTTCATCTGAAATTTTAATATCAACAGATGCTAACTGACTTACCACAGTATTAAATGCGTTCAGATGCTCTATCACCGAGTCTCCATCTTTCATCCTCAGGTTATACAGCTTTTTCCACAGGAACAATTTATTCACCAGAGACTTAGATTGGTATAAAGTCCCTAACTTGTCCCACAAATCCTTTGCTGTAGCTTCCACTGATACATTAAAAAATACTGAATCTGAGACACACAATCGTATTGTGCTCTTTGCCTTCTGATCCAACTTCTTCCATTCTTCATCGGACACTCCCGTTGGTTTTTTTAGTACCTAGATCTACCGCGATCCACTGATCTTTATCCAACAACAGATCCTCCATCTTAAGTTTCCACAACACAAAACTCTGACCATTAAATTTCTCGATCTCTATCTTTCCACTGCTTGCCATCTTCTTTCACCACTAGAATCGATCTCGCAGATCTCCCACTGAACAGGGTCTACCACAGGCCCGAGCGAAACCCCTCAGCAACAAAGGCGTCCCCTTGAAGCCAAATCTACTCTAATACCAAATGAAGGTTTTAACCCCGTACAGAAATTACCTGAATGTGAATTCTAAAATACAGAAAATAAGTAATGCGACAACAGAACACATAAAACACATATACACAGAGATTTTCCCCTGGATCCCAAAACTGGGACTACCAGCTTGATTTTTCATTATGTTTCTTTCAATGTTATAATACATATTTATACATGCCGAAGCATCCAATACTATGGACGGAAAACCATCGCGTCCAATACCATGGACCAAAAACCATTGCGTCCAAAAACATATGCGAAAATCATGCACAAAACCATAGGTGGGTTCGCCCGACCTAACATAGGGTCCAAAACCAAAATTTTCTTGGGCACTGCCCCGGACCCCATAAAGTGGGGTTACGGGTGCCCCTCAAACCCCCTGTTAACTACGTGGAAAGAATATAACACAACCCAACAATGTATGTATGCATGCATGTATGTATGTATGTATGTATGTATGTATGTATGACTTAAGCCACACAATGCCTAGTCAAGTTAAGCAGGCCCTTCATTGCCATGTAATCTCATGCTTAAAACCATAGGCATTTCCTTTTAATGACTCCACAAAAATACTGGTGGTTTGAGGCAGTAAGACGATATTTTTTCTCTCCACGTGAATTGTCGACAACAATGTCCATCTCGAGACATAAATTCTGGGAAACACCTACAATACTGCTCCCCGCTTTTTTAAATGGCGAGACGATGTTTGATTTGAGTTCTTTTGAGATGATGTATGCTAATATTTCCTTCCTTGAGACTTTTCCTTGGGTGTTTGCATTATGCCCCTCAAGAAATCACCAGGGTGACATCACACCCACCACGTGGCCTCCTCCAGAAGTGCCACGTGTCACTCATTTATAGTCCACTTGGCTCCATCGAGGTCTCATTTATGGGTGACATGTGTCACACCATTGTGGCACCATGTCACCCTCCTGAACACGACATCCATCATGTTGGCCTTGGGCCCCACTAGGGATTCTAGCCCTTCTAAATCACTTCTTTCTCATTATATCCATTGTTGTAAATTTTTTTCATTCACTATTTCACTGAGGGTTGGGCCATTTAGTGTTCACGACCACATGCACTGCTCTAGAGAATCAGGCCCACATACCATGTAATCTCCGGATAAAATCCCAGGAGTTCCTCGTTTAGGCTCCTTTCAAAATATCTGGGGTACCAAACCTCCAGGTTCATCCAATGACCACAAGGGCTCAACAAATATAATGGTTTAGATTTAAATGGAGACCCTTATTTTCTGTCATATGATAATCCTATATCATTAATTTTATAAGCACTAAGGGCTCTGGAACCTAATCACGATGCTTGGACATATGAGCTTAAATAGGCCTGAAGCTTGCTCCTCCGAACTTTGAAAGTTCCCAGCCCCACACGTTAATATAAATACATGTGTTTGAATGGGTTTAAAGCTTTAATGGGCTAACCCTTTTGAGCTTGACCACAACTTAGCCCCTATGCGATGAATGAATATATGTGTGTGTATGAAATGTATGCACGACACAACCCTCCTTGCATATATTGTTTCGACCATGCTTGTCTCTGCATATATAATAATAACAATAATAATAATAACAAAAAACAAGCTATCTCTCTCAAGATTGTGAGGCCTGATAGGAAAAATATTACATAGAACAGATATCTAGCCATCTCCCAATTCTCCGATAGCATAGACATTTATTTATATTTCAGGAAATAACAACAAGTTCATATATCCATTACATACCAACCATTTGGCTAAAATTCATGCCCAGAAATGACACAGGAATTAAAACCATTCCATAACCATGCAAGAAATCAAAATTTTCCATTCACATAATAACATCATTCCTTAAAAGTAATTAAAGCCATTATTGATCAACACACACACACACACACACACACACACACACACACTCAGATATATATATATATATATATATATATATATATATATATATATATATATATATATCATTCAGAGCATAAGAACATAAATAGACACTTATCTTTGATAATGTGAACCTAGAAGCTGAGATTGGGACTTCACCTCTCCACCCAACCTTAGATTGGTTTACACAGTGGCCTTGCTTGCAACCAGTCACTCCCGAGCTAGATTCCAAAGCTTGAGGAGCAGTGCTGAAGGGATAAAACCAATACTACTAGTTGAAACAAGGACTTGAGAGGTTACACCACCTCCACCCACCAAATAGGTAATTTACAAGATGAGATAGGGAATCCAAAGGCTTCTCACCTCCTCCCAACCATCACTCAATATGATAAAATCCACCCTTAGAGAAACAAGGGAATTGATCCAAAATTTGGGGTGTTAGAAAACTATATATTACAGACCAATGGAACACATAAAAATATTGCAGAAATATAAACATAGAAAACACATAAAACAAGAGAGACACAAATATACGTGGTTCACCCAATTTGGGCTATGTCCACGGAGAAACAACCAATCCTTCCTTTTATATTATCCATCAAAATGAAGAGATACAACCTACATCAGATCCATTGTAATTCCCTATTCGATCTCACACAATCTCCTATCTCTTTCTCATTCAGAATACACATCTGCATAGACGCAATATAATTCCCTCATATATAGCGAGGCGTTTCCTTCTATGGGAAATAAACCGTAAATTAAACATAACTTCTACTGTCAAATTTCCGCCTAATGAATGGCCCAGATTGACTACAAAATTACAGCATTTTACAAGGCAATTTTAGATCTATTTTTAGCTTCAGGGGCGCTGCCCCCGATCCCCTGCCAAGGGGGGTGGGACTCTATAGAATCATCGTTGCCCCCCTTGGACTCCCCTAGTGGCACACATAAATAGGAAACGTTTCCACCACATTACAAAATGGGGTCCATTACGGTGATACCTCTGAATAAAGAAGATAATCAAGCTCCACACCCAAAAATCTCCCACTTGGCGACTGATTATAGCAAATCCACTACTGCTTCATTTGTTGGACAATGAATCCACTTTGGACCTAATTGTTTCTCATCTTCATCATCATACTTGAAGACCAATTGAAATCGAGTAGAATCTCAGTTTCTCCTTGGTTACAACTTTTGTTAACATATTTGTAAGATTCTGTCTAGTGTGTATCTTTTCCAGCTTCAACTATCCATCTTCCAACACTGACTGTATGAAATGGTACTTGAACTGTATATGTTTAGCCTTGGAATGAAATGCAGAGTTATTTGCAAGATGTATGGCACTCTGGTTGTCACTGTATAACCTACCAACTCCTGCTTCTTACCCAATTCATCCAGAAAACTTTGTAACCAAATCATTTCTTTACTAGCCTCTGTAGCAGCAACATACTCCGCTTCCATCGTTGAGAGTGCAATAACACTTTGCAGTTTTGAAACCAAACTGATAGTTGTTCCACCTACTGTAAACACATACCCTCTATCACCCACATATCTGCATCGACATATCCCTATAGAGCAATGTTTGAACCACCAAAGCATATTGCCTGATTTGTGGTACCTCTCTAATACCTGAGAATCTACTTAACTGCCATCCAATGTTCTTTTGTTGGATTGTTCATGTACCTGCTTACAACTCCCACTGCATGTGCAATATCAAGCATTGTGTAGACCATTGCATACATTAAGGTTCCAACTGCTGATGCATATGGAACTTTAGACATATAAGCCATTTCTTCCTGATTCTTGGGACACACCTCCTTACTTAGTTTGAAATGGATAGCCAAAGGTATACTAACTAGTTTTGCATTCTGCATATTAAATATTTTCAATACCTTTTGTATGTACTCACTCTGAGACAATGTTAATTTGTGATTCTTCCTGTCTCTAGTTATCCTCATACCAAGGATTTGTTTTGTAGCACCCAAATCCTTCATTGCAAATGAGTTTGCCAATTTTCTTTTGAGCACATTTATTTCCTGCATGTTAGAACCTGCAAAAAACATGTCATCTACATACAATAACAATATAATATCGCTGTCATCATTTTTCCTTTTGAGATAAATAAAATGATCAGAGTGACATCTAGTATAACCTTGTTCAGACATAAACCTGACAAATTTTAGATACCATTACATTGAAGCCTGTTTTAAGCCATACAAGCTCTTCTTCAACCTGCACACTAGTTTCACCTTCCCTTTTACCTCATATCCTTATGGAAATTGCATATATATCTTTTCCTCCAAATCCCCATGGAGAAAGGCAATATTTACATCTAACTGCTCAAGATGAAAATCTTCAGCTGCTATTAGACTTAAAATAGTTCTGATTGAAGTCATTTTAACAACAGGAGAAAATATCTCATCTAAGTCTATACCATTTTTCTATGCAAACCCCTTCACCACAAGTCTAGCTTTATACCTTTTTCTACCTCCATCTTCTTCCTTCAACCTGTAAACCCATTTATTCTGCAATGTTGTTTCATCTGCAGGCAACCTGACTAAGTCCCAAGTCTGGTTATGTACTAAGGAGTCCATCTCTTCTTTCATGGCTTTCTCCCACTTCTTCCTGGTTTCTACCTGCATTGCTTCTTTAAAACATTCTAGTTCACCAGAATCAGTCAACAATACATAATATAATGAAGGAGAGTATCTCAAGGGGTCTACTTATCCTGGTAGATATTCTAACACCACTTTCAGGTGTTTGAGGTGCTTGTTGCTATTGTGGTTGTTGTTGTTGTTGTTGTTGTTTTTTTTTTTTTTTTTTCGATGTGGTTCACGGGGCACCGGAGGTGGGCCGCTACGTCCACGTAGACAGGCACGGCCATCAGGCCTACCCCCGAGGGCGTCGAGGAGATTTGACCCCGTGACCTCTCAAACCGGGAGAGTACTATCAACGGGAACTCGACCATTTGAGCTATCCCTCGGGGGCTATTGTGGTTGTTGTTGTTGTTATGGCTATTGATCATTATGATTTTTAGGCACCTTCACTTTTTCTGTGATCTCATCAAGCGCTGTGTATTCTCTGTTTTCTTTTTCCTGTTTCTTTTCCTGCATCTGATCCTTATAAAAAACATTTTCATTGAATATGACATCTCTGCTCCTAATGATTTTGTGTTTTTCATAATCATAAAAGCAATAACGAAAATCATTTACACCATATCCAATAAAGGTACATTTCTTTGATTTTTCCTCAAGATTTATTCTATTTTATTTATTAATGTGGACAAAGGCTTCACAACCAAAAGTATTTAAAAATGAGTAGTTTACCTTTGTACCTGTCCATGCCTCCTTTGGAATACCACCATCCAAGAAAATTGAAGGACTTTTGTATATTAGATAAACAAAAATATCTACAACATCTGCCCAAAATTTTAAAGGAAATTCTACATGCAATCTCATGCATCTTGCACGCTCCATGATGATCCTGTTCATCCTTTCTGACACACCATTTTCTTATGGTGTTCCTAGAATTGTCTTCTTTCTACGAATTCCATTCTATGAACAATACCTATCAAACTCTTTGCTGCAATATTCACCTCCATTGTCTAATCTGAGACACTTCAACCTTTTTCATGTCTCATTTTTAACAAAATCTTTCCATTTCTTGAAAGTATCAAATACATCAAATTTATTTTGAATACAATAAATACAAGTTTTTTTGGATGCAACATCAATAAAAGTAACGTAATAGCGAGATCCACTGAGAGGTGATACTTGAGCGGGTCCCGATACATCTGTATGTACAAGCTCTAATTTTTCACTCTTCTTTTCTTTCCCAACTCCGAGGAATCCGACTCTCTTCTGTTTTCCATAAACACAATTCTCACAGAATTCCAAATCAACATGCTTCAAACCTCGCAACAAATTTCTTGAGTGAAGAATCTGCATCACCTTCTCACTCATGTGCTTGAGCCTATGATGTCCTAATGTCATATCTACTCTTGTAGAGGTTAAAGCATTAACATAATTAGAAATATCATTGCATAAATACAATGTACCAACCTTTTCTCGTTTTTCAATTACCAAGGCTCCTTTAGTGACATTTCAGGTTTTATCTGTAAAAATAGTTACACAACCTTCACCTCCCAACTGCCCTGTTGAAATTAGATTTTTCTTCAGATCTGGAACATGCCTTACCCCCTTCAACATCCATTGATTTCCATTCTGCTATTTTTTGGAAACTGTACCCATTCCAATGATTTTACAGGGTTTATCATCACCCAATCGAACTGTCCAAAATCTCTTTGAACATAATCATGAAAATGCTTCCTATCATGTGTGGCATGGAATGAGGCCCCTGAATCTACCACCCAGGCATCAATAATATTTTCTAATGAAAGAATCCAAGCATCTTGCAACACATCACCTGTCACATTTAATTCATGATTGTTTTCTTGTTGTGTGTCTCCTTCTATTCCCTTCCAAGACTTGCAGTCTTTCTTCAGGTGTCCTTTCTTCCCACATTTCCATCACACTATCCCCGGTCTAGACTTGGATCTGTCTTTCCTTGACTTACTGCGATATCTTGGGCTCTTTTCTCTTTCCATTTTTCTTCCCCCTAGTCTCTATAGTCAAAGCATTACCCATTGTATCACCGGAGATTTTCTGTCACATTTCCTTGCCAAGAATTGCAGTGACAACATCATCAAACTTCAAAGTACTAGATCCAGAGACAGATTTACTAATGGCCATAACTAAACCATTCCAAATTTCTGGCAATGAGAAAAAAAATAACAGGGCCCTAACTTCATCATCAAAATTTAACCCTACAGAACTCAACTGACTGGTAATTGTATTAAATTCATTTAAATGATCAGCAATAGATCCACCTTCTCACATCTTCATCTTAAATAAACGCTTCATAAGAAATACCTTATTTTAGGCTGAGGGTTTTTCATATAGTTTGGACAATGACGACATTAAACCCTCTATTGTCCTTTCCTTTGAAATATTAAAGGCTACCGACGTCGCTAGGCATAGTCGTATTGTTCCAAGTGCCTTTCTATCGAGAATATCCCATTCTATATCTGTCATACTTGTCGGCTTCTTTGCCTTTCCGTTCAATGTTAGGTACAAATATTTCTGTTACAGATAATCGTCCATCTGCATCTTCCACAACTGGTAGTTTTGGCTGTTAAATTTTCGACCCTAAACCTACCATCTTCCTCCATTGCTCCCTCTCGAACTAGTAACCCTTCTCTCGTGCGAATTTATCCGCCAAATAGGCCTTCGGTTGTGATACAAGTTGTTAGAAAATTATATATTACAGAGCAATGGAATACATAAAAATATTGCAGAAATATAAACACAAAAAATTCATAAAACAAGAGAGACACAGATATACGTGGTTTACCCAATTTAGGCTATGCCCACAGAGAAACAACAATCCTTCCTTTTATATTATCCAGCAAAATTAAGAGATGCAACTTACAACAGATCCATTGTAATTCCCTCTTCACTCTCACACAATCTCCTCTCTCTTTCTTGCTCAGAATACACATCTTCATAGAAGCGATACAATTCCCTCATATATAGCGAGGGGTTGCCTTCTAGGGAAAAAAACCCAAAATTAAACATAACTTCTATCGTCAGATTTCTGCCTAATAAATGACCGAGATTGACTACGAAATTACAACATTTTACAAGGAAATTTTACATCTATTTTTAGCTTCAGGGGCGCTTCCCCTGATCCCCCGCCAGGGGGGAGCTCTAAAGAATTGTCGTTGCCCCCTTGGACCCCCCTAGCAGCACACATAAACGGGAGGCGTTTCAACCACATTAAAAAATGGGGTCCAATGTGGCGATACCTCTGAATAAAGAATATAATCAGGCTCCACACACAACATGGGGGAGGGGAACAAGATCTAGGAGACTTAAACCCTAAGAGGAAGGAGAGAAACACAAAATTCTCTTAAACCATTCTTAGAAAACATTCAAACATAAAATATACATAGTGAACAACATATGAAAAACAAATCCTTCTTTATTGAATGGAGACATCCTTTTCACTACATCATGGTGGACTGATCTATCCTTTTACAAAGTGAGGCTCATTATTTATAGCCTTTTTGAGTTACAATACCATGGGTAAATACCGTGGGAAGATACCATGGGAGGATACAATGGGTAAATACCATTGACATATGCCATTTTCCATTCGGACTACTCTTCACCTTTAGGAAGCAATGTTCCCCATTGCGTCAAGTTCCCTCTTAAGAAGCTTTTGTTGAATGTGAACCAATGAAGAGAAGGGTTGTGTGTGGTTAACCCATAACTGTGGGTTTGTGGATGACCAAAACCATGAGTTGTTGAAGAGAAGGGTTTTGTAGGGTTGACCCATAACCGTGAGTTTGTTTTTGAATTGTAACCATGGTGAATGAACATCTGAGGATATAGATACCCTATCACATGCTTGTAGGCCAACTATGAAACTGAGAGTTGTTGAAGGAAATGGTTTTGTAGGGCTGACCCATAACCGTGAGTTTGTGGATGAATTATAACCATGGTGAATGAACATATGAGGATAGAGATACCCTATCACATGCTTGTGGGCCAACTATGAAATTGATAGTGTGTGGCCTAGAAAATGGACTTTAATGGCAAGGGTTTCATATGGTTGACCCACAACCATGATGAGATAGTTCACTTGCCAATATTCCTGGTAGAAATATAGTGGCTTATCCTTGTAAATTCTCATGTTCCAATGAGATGTTGTAAACACTTCCTCCAAATACTTAATTTTCATAGCTATATTTCTTATTCCATTTTCCCTAGCTTGATCCCCCCTAGTAGGCCTGTCATACTCCATTCCAAGATCCCCAAATATATAGTAGTATTATTTATATATAAGACAATTTAGTATTTCATGAGTTTCCCCTTTGTCAACTAGATAATCAAACTCCTTGATAACATAAAACACTCCACCTTTAATGTGATCCATCCATAAAAAGTTGTGAATGTCGTTATCAAAATAACTAGTAACATTTTCAAACAATGAGGATGCACAACAATCACAACACCAAAACCCAGATTGCCAAATCCAATTGAAGGATGAGATGAGGCAGACACAAAAAATGAAGAATTTGGGGTTCCAAAATCTAAGCCTGGTGTTGAACCAAGATTATTTATATCCTTGCACAAGACAAGACTAGAGAGATTAAAATGGGTTGTGTGGCCAACCAACAAATTGATAAATAGAATTCCAATTGGCTCCATGCGATTTTCATGGACAATAATAATAAAAGTGAATTCTTGATTTTCCACATATTCCATAATAGTTTTTAATTCAAAGGTTCCTCGCTTGTAGTAATACACATTTGGAATGACAAGCAACAACTCCTCAATACATTGGTTCCCTCTAGTTGACCGAAAATGTGAGGTAGTGATCATAATATTTTTATGTTTGTACACAACTGAAATGCACACTAAATTTAGCAACAACATTATCTACAAAAAAAACTTTATCATGTGGATGATAGACAGTCTCATTAGCCTGCCGTGTGCTTTCAATGGTGAAGTAGATTGGAGAAGGGGCTCTTCTTTTGCTTCAGTTTTGTATGCACCATGGAACTCTTGATGTTATTTGTTATCGAGAAGTGTTGCATTGTCTTAGGCTTCCTATTAACAACACAATCCTCTTCACTTATTGACCTCTTTTTACCCATATTTATCCCGCATATACCAATGTGTGTATGTGACTCAAATTGATTTTTCTCCTACAAGCTTGTATCCCCTTCACTTTGTATTATTTGAACAAGATTTGAAATACTTCTTGGTTCACTACTCATGGCTTGTCAGAGAATTTGTGTACATGTGTGGCATATGAAAAACATATCCTTCTTTATTGAATGGATAAATCCTTTTAACTACATCATGGTGGACTGATCTGTCCTTTTACAAAGTGAGGCTCATTATTTATAACATTCTTGAGTTACAATACCATGGGAAGATACCATTGGCGAATACCATGGGTAAATACCATGGGTGGATGCCATTTTCCATTCAGATAAGGAATCCATAGGCTACACCACCTCCACCCTTAACCAAACAAGGGAATCCAAAGACTTCTCAACTTCACCCTCAAAGACATTGTGCATAGTGGTTACACCCAAGCCTGGGAGTCGAGATCTCACTATAATTAAACTAGAAACAAGCAATGAATCTTTAGAACACTCCTTACCAGGTATCCAAGGAGCATGCCTCCACCCTAGCTACTAAGGGAATCCAAATATTAAACCATCATTACCCTCCAACCAATCAGGGAATCCAAAGACTACTACCCCTCACTTGAGAAATGTTCTTCTAGTTTTCCAATGCTCAATCAAAATATTTCTCTCCCCTTTTTTCATTCCTAAAACAACGTAGAGATTCCTTCTTAATCTGTTGCACTCAATTTTTCCTTTTATTTCTCTACGTAAGTTCCTGGATATCACACAATGGTTCTCTGTGTTTTCTCCTATTTTCTCCCTTGATGTTGAATGCCTGATTCCCCCCTTCCTGTGCACTCTTCCATTCTTCTTTTATGGAGAGTCTTCTCATTTCCATAGTCCTCCCACTAATATTGTTGTAATCATATCTTTGTTGCGCGTGCTTACTCTGCTCGTCGCAACTCCTGGTTTCAATCTTGATGGTTCTATTTTCATGTGGTCATGGGAATACTATTTTGCCAACTCTCCCTTCCATTTCCTGTTGGTTGACTTCAGTATGCCCCACCTGCCAACAAAACCCTTCACTCTTTAAATTTTGTCCTATATGCCTTGTGAACTCATCCAAGGAGGTTATGATTCCTCTATTTTCTTTTCTAGTTGAATTAGTTGGCATAACCAGTTCATTTAAGTGAACAACTACCAGCCTTCCTTATCTCTAGAAATTCCCCCCCCCCCCAATAGCTCAATCCATCTCATTATAACATAATAGTTAAAATATTTACAATAAGGGGAAATAGCCAGGGGCTATCACAAACCACTCCCCCTTGGAGGAACACCATCCTTGGTGTTCTATAACTGAATATAAAGTAGAAACATGATTTAAACCAAACACAAACTGATTTGGAGATTTATATACAAAACTTTGTACAACATTTACAAATTTATTTACATTTTCTTCAATTAGCAAAAAAAATGGATATGTTGTCCTCATCTAATCAACCATCTCCCATGTGGCTTCCTCAGGCCCAAAGTGCTTCCACTACACCTTGAATTCCTCTATTGCTCAATTCTAGAGCATGAGCTACCTCCAATCTAGGATAAATTGAGGTTCCAACTCGAACTCTCCCTCTAGATCTACTTGTAGAACATACCAATCAAGCACATGATTAGCATCTTGTAGATATATTTTAAGTAAAGAAACATGCAAAACATCATAAAATTTTACTGATAGTGGTAATGAAAACATACAGGCCACTAGCACTATCCTTTCCAACACTTCAAATGGCCCACAAAATCATGGTTCCAGCTTGGCACATGAACCAATTTTCAAGGAGATCTTATTTGGCCTAACTCACAAATACACATGCTCTCCAAATTTGAACTTTTTATGCACTCTATGCTAGTTTTCATAGCTCTCTTGCCTACCTTGAGCAACCTTCAAATTCTATTTACTAGTTATCATTTCTTACTCCATTTCTCTAAGAATATTAGACCAAATAAGGACTCTTTTCTTTAGATCACTCCACCTGATAGGAGTATTACAACTCCTCCCATAAAGTGCTTTGAATGGGCTCATTTTTATTGATTCTTGGTAGCCATTATTGTATGTGAACTCCACAATTGGAATATATTCGTCCCACTTCCTTGGTTGGTGCATTGCATACATTCTAAGCATGTCCTCAAGGATTTTGTTTGTACTCTTAGTTTGACCATCATTCTATGGATGGTATGTTATTCTAAAAGTCAATTCTATCCCTAATTCTACAAACAATTCTTTCCAAATTTTTGAATTAAATTTGGCATCTATATCTGAGATGAATTTATTGGGAACTCCATGCAATATCATAATATCCCTTATAAAAACCCATTCCACAACACTTGCAAAATTAATATATTTGATCGCTACAAAGTGACCCACCTTGCTCAATTTGTCAACAACAACCATGATTGCATCATGTTGTTTAGAAGTCCCTGGTAGCCTTGTAATTAAATCCATGGAAATCACTTCCCATTTCCATTCCAGAATAGGAATAGGCTGCCAACAAGCCAACGAGGTGATTACACTCAACCTTCACTTTCTAACATCGATACATTTAGAAATAAAATTAGCCACTTCGCTCTTTAAGTCAAGCCAATAATAAAAAAAATGATGGCCATTAGAGGCTTTTGATAGCCTAGGTGGCTAAATATGGATTCACATGAAATTATTTTAATATCAACATCTTCAAGTTGATTTAATTGGGCACATAGGTTCTATTTTTGAATCTGATCAGTCCTCCCTCAGAGAGTGTAAAATTTTTGTCCTTCACCCCTCCGGGTTCTTGTTGCAATTTTTATTTTAATTGTTGATATTTTTCATTTTGCTGACTAAACACTTAAATGCTTGCTTCAAGTTAAATCCTATAGGAACTTATGATAGATATAAGGCACATTTGTACCCTTCCGTTGGATGAATTTACAACTTGATTCTCTTTTCCCTTAATGTGTTTTATTTTGAAGTTGAATTCAATGATTGTGGCTAGCCATCTAGCTTGTATCACATTTAATTTAGGATGATCAAATAAATACTTCAGCCCTCCATGATCAGTCATTAAAATGAATATCCTACCAAGGAGATAATGCCTCTGAATCTTTAATGCATGCATGATGTCAACCAACAGCAAGTCATGAGTCACATATTTTTCTCATGCTCGTTTAGCTTTCTTGATTCATATCACACCACTAGGCCTTCCCACATCAAGATACCACTGAGTCCCTATTTGCAGGAATCTATGCAGACCATAAAATCTTTGTTTGGGTCTACTATTCTTAGCATTGGTGCATCAATGAGCAATTTTTTTAGTTGATCAAAGCTTGCAACACATTCAACTGCCCATTCAAAATTGTTTTTCGTCTTTTGTAAGGCTATGATTGGATAACCAATCTTAGAAAAGTTCTTAATGAACTTCTTATAATAATTGACCAACCCCATGAATGATCTAATCTCAACAATGTTATTTGGTGTTGGCCACTCCATGATGGCCTTAATATTTTTTGGGTCAACAACCACTCCCTCCTTTGAAACAATATGTCCCAAATAATGGATTTGTGACTAAAAGAACTCATATTCGCTAAGCTTTGCATATAGCTTGTGTTCTCTTAACAGTTGTAACAATCCTCCTTGGTTTTTGAATAAAACAATATGTCATCAACAAATACCACTATGAACTTGGCTAGATAAGGGAACAATAAATTATTCATTAGGAACATAAAAGTGGTAGGTGCATTGGTAGGCTAGAAGGGCACAACTACGAATTCATAATGCACATACCTTGTCTAGAATGTTGTCTTATGAATTCCCTCATATTTAATGCATAATTGGTCATACCTAGATCTTAAATAAGTCATCGATTCATGGCAAGGGATATTTTTTCTTAATGGGGACCTTATTAAGCCACTTGTAATCGATGCACAACCTGAGTGTGCCATCCTTTTTCTTCATAAATAAGACCGATGCCCTCCATGGAGAAACACTTGGCCTTATGTAGCCCTTGTCCAACATCTCTTTGAGCTATAGCTTCAACTCAATTAATTTTAGAGTTCTCATTTATATGGAGCCTTAGATGCTAGAGTTTAACTTTGGATGTAGTTCAATGGAGAAATCCACTTCTCTATGAGGAGGCAAAATTATAATTTCTTCTAGAAGTACATCTTGAAACTGATTTAAAATAGGATACTAAAATAGAATTTCATGTCCATCATCTTCAGTGCTACTATTAGCTTGAGTGCCACTGCTAATTCGAATGACAAATAGATTACACCCCTTTTTGTGACTCCTTTTGGCCTGCATGGCTATAATCAACCTAACTGAGGTAGGTTTCAATTTTCCCCACAACACCCTTTGCTCCCAAATATCATTGAGGAATTTGATGGATTTCTCAAAGCATTCTACTTTGGTGCAATGCATAAACAACCAATCCATTCCTAGGAATGTGTTATATGCCCCCAATGGTAAAATATTTAAATTGGTAACAATTGGCATGCCATTAAGCTCTAATGGAAATTCTCTCACCCAATGCTCCACTCTTCTCTTTGTCCCTATGGCCAATTGGACCAACCATGATTCCTCATGAGATTCCTTGGATAATCAACATTTCTCCATGATTTCTGGGCTAATATAGCTATAATTTGAGTTTGAATCAATTAAAATGGAAACAATTTGGTCACTAGTCTTACCTTCCATTTCGATTATCGAAGCCTGGTGGTTGGTCTGCATATAGTGTGCAGTTGCATAAATTCTTGGCAAGCTCTAAGCTATACACCCCATGTTTTAGGCTTCCCATGTGTTCCAAAATTGTGGTCCATAGCTGCTTTTCTAGGGAAAATCTCCTTTTCAGTTGTCTTCCTAATTAGTCCAACACTTTAATGGATCTATCCCATCACCTCTACTCTGTTCTCCCATAGGTTGTCTAACGCAACATTTTTCAGTTGCATTAAATATCAACCACGGTCAGCCTTGGCTGGATGTGCTCATGTTTTCCTTTTCCTGTGGCTTGCGACCTACACACCTTCTTTTTCCACTTTCCTTTGTATTCCAAGCATCATATATCCTTCCAATCATTATTAAAATCTAGCTTGTACCTTGACTGTTCATAATATTGCTTTAATTTTTAAATTACATCTTCTAATGTCTTAGGTTCATCGAACTCAATTTTGTCCTTGAAATATTGTGGCAGCCCACTGACATGCCTCTAAACAGTTTTTTTCATTCTTGAGGTAAGGAACATACCTCAACAACTCTAAAAAATTGGCAGTATACTCCTCATCTAACGTTTTCCCCATTCTGAGCTCATAGAACTCCTTGGCTTTGCCATAAAAATACCTTTATGATAGGTATTCTCTCCTGAAATGTCCCTCAAGCTCACTCCAAGATAATTCTTCTTCTCTTATGTCTTTTTCATTCTTTAAATCCTCTCACTAGATGTCATCCTTGCCTTTCAAGTTGAAGGTAACCACATTTTCTTTCATATTATCAGAGTAGTCATGAAGTCTGAAGAACTTTTTCATCCCAAGCAACCATGCTTCAACATATTCTACCTTCTTTACCCCACCATCAAAGATAAGATGTTTTTCCTTCTTAAATTCCTCTGTTATATACTTCTTTTCCCTCCTTTTTCCATGATAATGAAGATGATGGTGCCTTCTGTGAGTGTCATCAAATTTTTCTTCATGGATGCTTGTCCCTTTCTTTGGAGTATCTAGTAGTGTAACTCCTTTTACTATATCTTCACTTGGAAACCTATGCCTTTTTCTGGATCTACTCTCATATGCTCCATTAGTCATTTCTTCTTATCCTCCTTATTCTGGTGAGCCTTGCCTGATAATGTGGTTAGCCCCCAACTTGTGTTGCTTTTTCCTTTGTAATTTTTCAGAGGATTTGCAGTATAACTGCATTTAGTTCTACTTGCCTCTCCTATGTGACAAGCCTTTCATTGTCATCCTTGCAACTTCTCATTTCATCCTATGTGTCCATTCAATCAGGAGAGCCTACCACTCCTCCCTTCCCAACTGATTCCTCTTCACGAACATGCTATGACCTATCAGTGCAATATTGCACCATTCTACTATTCATTCCTTGCTCTTATTGTCTTCTTAATGTGTTTTCATGCACACACATAATTGTTAGGTTAAATGAAATACATATGCATAATATAACTCATCACCTTGGCTTCTTGTTGCAAGTCTGCTTATGCAAGGATAACTAAAACATTACACTTCAGGTTAGCATATCACAACAACAAAATCATGTCAAAATCAACATTAACATACTATATACACATATACCAAGCAATACAACAAATAGCACATGTCACTAATCCACCTGACAACAAGGGTATACCACCTGTCACAACATTCTAGTCTTATCTCATTCAAAAGGTCTAGTGTTGAAACCTTTTCTCTGATACCACTTTGCAAACACACCCCCTTACCACTCCTAGACCACCCTAAAGGTATAAGGAGGTAGTTACTATGATGACCAAATCTCCAAGGTCCTATTATGGAAATGTGGTCTAAAGTTTTTGACCTTTTTCAAACTTTTCAAAACCTGAATTAGACCTCATCATTGCATTCATCTCATTGAGAACTTTCTAGCGATATAAATTATACCTCAAATATTAGAGACCTAGATAAATAAATATGGTCATTTAAAGATCAACCATTAACCTTCTACCTTGGACAAGGCCCTGCAACGTGGCACTTTTGTAGCGACTACAACCACCCTCCTAAATTTTGCCTATGCTTCATTTTGGAGCCTCCCTCCTAAAATCACAACAACAAATCTTACGATGACCTAGGTACTTGTGCTTTAATTAATTTTTATCTTCTTCTTATGGCTTGTGTTTTCCAAATTTATTTTCTATCTAACCAGGAAAACGATCTCTTCACTGGGTTTCAACCTGGTTCTAGGCTTGCCTTAGTGAACTATGCAATCCTTGAGGGAAACCAACCTTCAGTCTAGGAATTGCATAGTCTAATCCTGCAGAGAGCCTTAGGCTCTAAAACTGCGCAGAGCCAGCTGACAGATTTCCTTTAGCTGGGAAGCTATGGAAAGCATGAGAGGCAGCCTGAGCCACTCATCCTAGGAATTGTGCATAAGCTTTCCCTCAGCAGGTGCCCTGATGCATGAGCTAGTGAGTTGTCTAGTTTCCCTGGGAGCTGCGCAATCTCTTCGTGCATACATGGAAACTTTTTCCCGAAAAAAAAAGAGAAGAGAGAAAAAGCATCCCTAAAAAATAGGGATCTATTTTTAATAGTCAAAGTTACACTTGACTTATTTTTGGAAACTTCTGCCCAAGTGTCGCTTGAAATAGATTTTTGGCCTTCGCGTCATAAACCCTAAATTGGCCAAATCTATTTAATGTATGCCCCAGAGATCATTTTCACATTCGATCTTGGAGCTTTGGCATTCCTAAGGAGATCTAGGAATCTTTGACACAATTGTCACAATTGTAGGTTTTAACCCTGTACAGAAATTACCTGCATACGAATTCTAAAACATAGAAAATAAACAATGTGAGAGCATAACACATAAAACACATATACACAGAGATTTTCCCCTAGATCCCAAAACCGGGACTACCAGCTTTATTTTTCATTATGTTCTTTTCAATGTTACAATACATATTTATACATGCCGAAGCATCCAATACCATGGACCGAAAACCATCGCATCCAAAACCATGGACCGAAAACCATCGCGTCAAAAAACCATGTGTGAAAATCATGCACAAAACCATAGGTAGGTCTGCCCAACCTAATATAGGGTCCAAAAGAAAAATTTTCTGGGGCGCTGCCTCGGACCCCATAGAGGGGTGTTACCGCACCCCTCAAACCCCCTATGACCCCCCTCGCTACACAATCAACGCAATGAAAGGGGGGGGGGGAGTAGTTAACTACGTGGGCTAGTCGTGGAAAGAATATAACACAACCCAACATTCTCCCACTTGTTGTTTTCTTTCCACAGGGGGCCACAAGAGAGCTTAGTCATTTATCTAGCCCTACACCGCCCATTGTTTCTCTACACCAAGAGAAATTCTCAGAGCTCATAGATTTTGTTAATGCATCTACAATATTCTTTAAAGTGTCCACCTTTACCAACAACACCTTTTTTTCTTCTACCATATCCCTCACAAAGTGATACTGAACATCAATGTGCTTTGTCTTTGAATGATATGGAGGGTTCTTTGCCAAGAAAATTGCACTTTGGCTGTCACAGTCTATCCTTATAGCTCCTTGTACTAACCCCATACTTGAACACAATCTTTGCAACCAAAATGCTTCCTTGCTTGCATGAGTGGCTGCCATGTATTCTGCCTCTGTAGTTGATAGTGCCACTACAGATTGTTTCTTACTCATCCAACTAACTGCACATCCAAATAGGTTAAACACATACCCACTTGTAGATATTCTCTGATCTAGATCTCCAACCTAGTCTGCATCAACAAAGGCATGAATATCCAACACTTTGTCCAATCCTGGTCTTCCTTGGTAGCACAAACCATAATCACTAGTGCCACGCAAATACTTGAAAACCCGCTTCACTGCTCTCCAGTGCTCCTTCCCTGGTTTTGACATAAACCTGCTCAATACTCCCACTGCATGTGCAATGTATGGTCTAGTACAGACCATTACATACATCAGGCTATCGATTGCACTTGCATATGGAACACGGGACATGTCCTCTTCCTCTTCTTGTGTCTTAGGACACTGTTCAACAGATAACCTCATACCTACAGGAATGGGAACCTTCACCGGTTAACTATCTTGCATATTAAACCTCCGCAATATTGTCTTGACATACTTCCTCTGATTTAACCAGAGCTTCCTGTTTTCCCAGTCCCTTTTAATTTCCATGCCCAAAATATAGTTTGTAGCACCAAGATATTTGATGTTGAATTTGGAGGACAATTGGGTCTTCAAATCCTGGATAATTTCTTTGTCATTTCCAACCAGCAACATATCATCCACATACAAGACTAGATAAATAACACAGTCATCGATTAATTTAAAATACACACAGTGATCTGCTTTGCTTCTGGTGAAGCCAAGTCCCTGTATAAATGTATCAAATTTCTGATACCACATCCTTGGTGACTGTTTTAACCCATACAGAGACTTCTTTAACTTGCATACCATTTGTTTCTTACCCTTCACCGCAAAACCTTCAGGTTTCTTCATGTAGATATCCTCTTCCAGATCCTTGTGAAGAAATGTTGTCTTCACATCCATTTGTTCTACCTCAAAATCAAAAGCAGCAACAACAGATAAAAGTAATCTAATAGAAGCTACTTTGGCAACAGGAGAAAAAATATCACCAAAATCAATTCGTGGCACCTCGGAATAACCTTTTGCTACCAACTGAGCTTTGTATTTCTCAACCTTTCCTTCTGCATTTGTCTTCTTCTTGAACACCCATTTGCTGCCAATGGGTTTCCTTCCATCCAACAACTCCACCAGATCACAAGCCTCATTTTTGTGCAAAGATGCCATGTCATCAACCATGGCCTCTTTCCAGAGTTTTCCATCCTCTGAATCTACTGCTTCCTTCATAGTTCTGGGATCATCATCAGTAACAGATAAAGCAAAATTTGAACAGAAAGCAGATGGATTATACCTTTTCGGCTACCTTCTTTCTCGAACTGATCTTCTCACACTCAGAGTTTGTGGCTCTTCATCTTCTGATGCCTCCTCAGCTGTAGAGTCTGATTCTTCCTCCTTAAGCTCAAACTCTATCTTCTCAGGTTCCTTTGGTTGGACTTCATGTTTAATAACATTTTTCACCTCTCTGAACACCACATCTCTGCTGTACACAACCTTCCTTTTAACTGGGTTCCAAAGCTTATAACTCTTTAAACCGTCCTTATACCCAATAAAGATGCACTTTTCAAATTTACTATCCAACTTGGTTTTTTTCTCCTTTGGAACATGTACATATGCATCACATCCAAATACATTCAGATGTGAAAGAGAGGGTTTCTTGCCAGTCCATACCTCTTGTGGAGTCTTATGCTCCAATGCTGATGAAAGTGATTTGTTGGCTAGGTAACATGTTGTCTCCACCGCCTCTACCGAGAATTCTTGTCCTAAATCGGCACCATTGAGCATGCTTCTCACCCTTTCCATCAACGTCTTGTTCATTCTTTCTGCAACTCCATTTTTCTGAGGTGTGTATGGAGTAGTATTCTACCGTGCTATACCACACTTCTTATAGGATTCTTCAAATTCCTTGCTGCAAAACTCTCCACTGTTATCTTTCCTCAACATCTTTATCTTCTTCTCTGTCTAGTTTTCCACCAGAGCCTTAAATTCTTTAAACCTATCAAAGACTTCAGATTTCTTCTTAAGGCAATATATCCATGTATTCCTTGAGAAGTCATCTATAAATGATACATAGTACACAGACTTACCCAGTGATGGAACCTTCACAGGTCCAAACACATCACTGTGCACAAGTTCTAATATATGCTTCTTCCTTTTACCACCAGAGGGGAAACTCACCTGATTTTGCTTCCCATATACACAATTTTCACAGAAATCAAAATCTAGAGAGCTATTACTCATACCTTTTACCATACCTTTACCATGAATTATTTGAAGGCCCTTCTCTCCAATATGTCCAAGCCTTTGATGCCAAAACACGGTCTTCTCTCCAGAGACCACTAGATTTTCTCCTGCACTTTCAGGAACCACAAAACTATTGCACCCATCAACAATAGTGCTACCTTGCAGCTTGTAGAGAGTTCCAATTCAAACTCCCCGCATAAATACCAGTGCTGCCCAAACCATCTTACAGGTATCCTTCTCGAACACTGTTTTTACACCTACAGCATTCAACTTGCTTACAAAAATCAGATTTCTGGCTAATGCAGGAATATGCAGAACACCCGAAAGTGTTCTAACCCTTCCACCTTGCAACTTCAACTTTACTTTTCTGCGACCAACGATTATAGCCTCCCTGTCATCCCCCAAGAAGACATCACCACCATCATATTTCTCATACTCACAGAACCACTCTCTATGGGGAGTGAAGTGAAAGGATGCACCTGAGTCAATCAACCATGCCTCATGATCTACATGTGTACTTGAAGAAGCCAAGTACACATCCCCACCTTCATCTGAGGTGGTTTTCGCCTCTGGAAAAGGAGCATCATTAGATCCCTTTCATTTATCAGGAGCTTTATATTTATAGTCTGTTGGGCATGGAATCCCCCCACAGCATGTTTTGGGGCTCAAAGCCCAAGTTTTGGTCAAGTGTATTGTAAAGGCTCCGTGAATTGCGGGCGCGGAGCGTGAAGTATAGGATGAGTCATAGGGCTGTCTGCCCTAAAGTATTGTAATGTAATGTAAAGTCATGTTGGTCTACACATGGTTCGCAGACCATGGGATTGTATAAATAGAGCAAGGCTCTAAGTTGTAAAAATAGCGAAGAAGGAGGAGAGAAGAATATGAATGGTTCGAGCATAGAGCAAGAGTCTAAGTGTATTGGGTTGTAGTAGTAGGAAGAGGCTCTACAACTAAGTGCGTAGAGGCCTAGTAGAGTCCATAGCTGAGTGCGCAGGGTGGTGTCGAGTCTATAATATGGATCGAAGCATAATAAAGAGAAATTGTTTCCTATTTCTGTGTATCTGCTTGTGCATTGCCTTCTTTACATTTATACTGTTTTATTTATCACGCACACTGATATGATTGCTGAATATGCTGTAATAATCATTAGTCTTACACAAATAATTTAAGTAATTGGGTAATAACAGATTGAATAGCAAGGAACTTGGGTATTATACGGTTGCGCCCCGAGTAGGGCTGCACAGAAGCAGCATCTCAGGTTGCTCAAACCGTGACCTCTAGAAGCTCATCAGACATCCCCAGGGTGTGGAAACCTAGTTCTATCACCCTCCCATACTACTTCGAGTGATACCTCAGTTCGCGCTTCACAAACTGTTGCCGAAAGGGTCAGTAGTACGGGATTTGCTTGGCTAAATCACCTCTGAACTTGGGTTAGGCCCATACAAGCCAATAAATGGTTCCATTGCCGGGATCGGGATCTGCATAAGGGATTTCTGATGTCGTGCCACTGGAATCCAATAAAGAAAGAAATTGAAGAGTGATTGGACAAGAAGATTCACGAGTTCACGACGTAGGAAAAAAGAACTCCGCGAGTATCTAAGGAACAATGGTTGGAGCGCTACTTGTATACAGAAATCCACAAAATTTTCTTTGCATCCTTTCGTTCTGAGTTGCATGAGTGGATCGCGAAGTTAGCAGACAGGCAGGGAAGGTATAGGATCGACAAACCAATAGTGTGGAATCCGGAAATAGTGCGGAGACTAGAAGCATCAAGAGATAATATTGCGCGAGTTGTGGACCATTGGCTCGACCGAATAATAGGAGGATTTATCACTGAGTTTGTGGTATACACATCCATCAGCTACAGTGAGGTGGAGCAACATTTCCTCAAGGGATCGCGAGGTAAGTATATTAAATCTTTGAACACTAGGATTAAGATGCTATTGTGTGAAAAGGGAGTTATGCGAATAAATTAATGTTTCGAGCTATGCGAAGCAAGAAGATCTACAGAAGCAGAGGTAGCGAAGAGCAGTATGGGAAGCACAAGGCGTCGTGGATGAAAATATTAAAAAGGCTACATCAGTGAGCATGCCGCAGGATCGCACATTAACATGGTATATCAAGCATTCTAATGACCACCCAAACGCAGGAATCACAGAGATCCAGGCCTCGCTGAACAGGAAATTTAGCAGGCCACAATCAGAAACACAATCAATCATTTGGTTTAAGGAGATCGCGATGCTCCTGGGCGAGACACCCTGGGATCTAGACCAAAGGCTGGAGAGTAAGATTCGTGAAGCGAATATGACTTTGACAGATGGACAGCACCGTGCATGGTTTGTAGCATCACTGACACCACACTTAAGGATGGCGTTGTCACAACAAAAACTTTCCACCCAGGCCGAAGCTTTAGAAATGGTGATGCATGCATGAGACCCCTATACAAGACACTGGGTTGGGAGTCCAAAAAATCCACGTGCAACTGCAGAATCTGTGTCTGAAAATGCAAAGTTTGAAATAGGACAGGACACCTCAGCCGGAGGCATGTGAGGAAGTATGGTGCATAAAATGCAAAGGCCAAGGACACGACAAGGACTACTGTCTAGTGTTCGCAAACTACTTGGCGGGAGGAGGGCCGATGCCTTTAAGACTCGAGGCACAGGCAGGGCCGAGCAGGGCACCTGCATTATGGTGTGTGATCTATCAGATAGGAGGAACACACACTACGTATAATTGTCATCTGTTGCAGAAGTATACGCAGATGTCCCAGCAATTGTTTTGTAATTTCTGCAGGTTGGTAGGCCATGATGAAAACAACTACCGAAGTTATGAAGTAATGATGGATCAGACTCCTACCTATAGGGTGCAGACCGAAACGTGAGCCCTCGACCCAAATGCAAGGATGGCGCGCGCTGGATTTCAGGGGCGTGGTTGAGGTTGAGGCAGAATGGGACCAGGAAGGGGTCGTGAAAAACTAATTTGTTACAATTGCGGAGGGCCAGGGCACTATGCCCGCGATTGCAAAAACCTGACAAGAACATCATGTTGGTACTATACTCAGTTTGATCATGAGGCAGAAGACTGCCCTTCGCTGATAGCGAGGATGCGTGAAAAGGGGGTACTCCAGCCCCCTCCGACTCAGAATTTATAGATGATGAGGTTTGAGCCACGCGAAGAAGACCCAAACATAACCATGATGCTCAAGAGTGGTATGACCACTGGGAATTTGATTTAAAACGTGTGAAGGAGACATTCATGGAAGCTAAGAAGAGCTTCATGGAGGCCTCCACTTAAGGTAGTAAGGATCAACTAGAACCAGGGATGGATCCTTTAATGCTCACTACCTTTCTGGAGCCATGCATGAAACTGCTGTGTGATAGTAAGGCAGTCAAAGGACTACAGGAACTTATCACTAGGTGTACGGGGTCAGGAGAACCACGCAGGGTCTGGAAACTTGGAAAGCATGCATTGCACACAGGAAGGGAAATGAGGTTGACTGCGCAAATCAGCGAGTATGAAATGGATCAAGCAATCCTGGATCTGGGTTCGAACGTGAATGTACTACAAAAGCACACATGGGAACGCATGGGAAGGCCCATGTTACAATGTTCACCTATTTAGTTACGAATGGCGAGCCAACATAAGATTTTGCCCATGGGAAGATTGCAAGGGGTAACCGTAGATATTGAAGGTGTGAGCACATAGGCGGATTTTGAAGTGATAGAGATTGTCGATGATAGTAATTCCTATCCCACGCTAATAGGAATAGACTGGGCCACTGATAATTTGAAGAAGCACAAAATGATCTTTAAGAAAAAGTCACTACGCATAGTAGTACCGTTAGATCCAGTCGAAGGAGCGTGATACACTAAACTAGTGCGTGATACACTGAACCGGTGCGCAATGATGATAGTGATGACAATCTTGATTGTATTTACAAGATAACTGCGTAAGAATAGGATTGGGCAAATCCGATTGCAGATGGAAGAATTTTGTGGGAGCGTGAAAGCTCCTACACTTCAGATTCAGATGAAGAAGTAGAACGATGGTAGAATCGGCTGCACGAAGTAACAATGCTTAATTGCAACATGATGATTAGATCACTGCATTGGTAGAGAGAAACTAAAATATGTCATAATTTCCAAGTAAGATTGATTCCATAGGCCAATGAAAAAATTATCATAAGAGCTCATAGTTCAAAATAACTAATATATTTATTATTAATAGCAATGACAGTGTGCTACATAAAAATGATCACTAATTTCAAATAATACATATATCGCTCACCATCCATCAAAGAACCATTTCCACAAAAGAAACATTTGAAACTATTAGCATGTACTATGGTAAACAATATACTATTAGCTTGAAATTGAAAAACAAGTCACTATAGAAACGATGAATGCATGTGACCATGCATCACTGATGAAAAAGAGCCAAAAAAATAATCCAAAATTTTGTTAATTCGTTAGATAATAAACTCACAATTATATATAACTGCAATGCAACATTGTGTAGCTTAGGAAATAAAAATCCCTGTGCAAGAAAGTCAATCAACAGAAGCACACAGTTTGTGGAAAAACACTTTTTTAAACATAAAAATAAGGATTATTTGATCTATGGAAAAATAAACTAAAAATACAGGTACCTCAATTCTCCCGAACTGATTTCTTTTAACAAAGAACATTCAATTATGCATATGCAGAAATGAACACATTGATACACATGCACCTATTTTTTTTTCCTTCTTTTTTGTTTTTTGTTTTCCCTAACAGAACACAGTTCCAGAAGTTACAACAAATGAGAAACCAAGCTAGTATTTTAACTGTGGAGAGTAAAACATCAACAAATATATAATTTGACATACTAACTGTTATGGAGTTACATAATGTTACTGTGGAGCTAAGATCTAATGTTCTTATTAACCAAACAACAAGATCATATTCTTATAGAAAATTAGATATAAGTGAAATATCATATTGCATAATATGCAATTTTCTCTCTATTTTCATGTGGCACAGGAAAACTTACAGGAAAAAGAGAAATAAAAACTAGTTATAAAAAAAGAAGCAAAAGAAATTACTTGATTGAGATATTTCAACATATATCCATAAACCACTTGACTAAATGTTTTTTTTCTTTTGTAATTCTTCAACCTACAATAAAATCAAAACTATTTATTAGTATATCTACAAACATTTGTCAATTATGAATTCTTGCCATATAGAAAATAAAAAATTAAAAGAGAAATGATAACTTAACTATCAAACTGTATGGACTTAATATACGAAAGAATATTTTTGTCTATTGGTCACACCTCTTCTATCTCAACAATAATGTTGTTAACTATTAAACTAAAAATACCTCAAATACAATGTTTTCTTAAATTGAAACTTGTAGATGATATGATTTGCATGTATTCCTAAAATCTTGTCTCAATAATAACTTGGCAATGCTCTTTTAGCTGTGGCATCTGTAACATACAATCAATTTTGAAAATTTCTGTTTCCAGCGTGCATTTAACACTATGCTAATAGGTAAATGTTGTGCCATCTTTACAAATTGTGCATTTGTTTGTGTTTGGATGGACAAGTTATTTTCATTTATTGTAAATTTTCTCAAAAGGAGGAGAGAAACATTCCTGGCTTTAAACAATCCATGGATCTGCTTTATTTATTTATTTTTCCACTAGTAAAATTGAATTGTTAGAACCAATATGTATTATCAAAATCCAATATTTTTCACATCAAACTAGACTACTATTAATTGAACAATGAAACTATTGGAAAATATACCTATTCTTTTTACATTAAAAAAGACAATAAATGTGCTTTTGCATATTCGTCATTCAATGGCTCAAGAAAAGTTGCTGATCTAGAGCGTAACTGTTGACTCCCTTTCACATCATTTATGGAAATGTTTTTGAACAAATAGAGTGGAGTAATCTTTGATGCAAATTCATATTTTATTTTGAAAAAATGCTCTCTATGACTATCATTCAATAATAATTGTAGTCAACCAGGCAACACATTTTTGGTTAAAAAGTCTATGCAAAAAGAATAATGAGATAATTTCTACCTTGATAAAAATGCAAAACAAAGATACAATAACATAGTTTCAAAGAAATTATTAGCTTTTTTGTTCAAAATGCAAGTGTAGTTATTCTAGCAATAGACTTACAATTGCATTATCCTTCGCAGCTCCACCGTCTTTTATATTGAGTTCTAGTTGCTTGTTATTTTGGTGGAATCCTATTACTATTGTTCCTATTGACCCAACTACATATGCATCAGTTGAAACAACGAGACTGTGTATTGTTGTATCTGGAGCAAGTATATGTTTTTTACAAACCCTTCACAATTTATTCAACTGAGGTTTTGTCTTGTAACACTATGCAACACTTTGTGTCTCCTTGTTGATAAATACCCTTGTTTCTGATTGCAAAATCTATAATTCAAACTCTATTTCCAACAATAAACATGTTTTCTATATGCTCTATAATATTTTTTCCCATGTCCATTGTGATAGGTAGTTGGGCATGGCTATCAACCAAATCTGCGTGGAGCAGCGATGCCTTTGTAGGAGAGTTAAGACTTTTAGTTTGTGTTGGCCCATAAATAACCAATATATCGCCTTCAAAAGTTTTTGCATATGCTCCTAAGCATATTTAAATGAATGATGAGGATACTACTTCCATTATTTTTCCTCTGCTTATATGCAAAATCAAAACAACATGCTTAAAAAAAATTGACATTGATTTAATGCAAATATGTCATTTGACTATACAAACATTTATTGTAGCACAAACCTAACCTTTTTGGATTCTCATTTTCCACCATTTGTTCTTCCAATATTTGTTTGCTAGAGCTAGATGTTTCCATGATATTGTTCCAAATGACTGAACCAATCGTTTCCAGAAAACAAAAATGCAAGGCATCAAGTAAGTGACAACTGTACAAAGAACATTTAAAACAATGTATACTCTACAATAATAAATTATATATACATGAATTATGTTTTTATAGTACTATTAGTCATTGGTTCATGGATATGTAGTAAATGTGCATAAGTCACAATAAAGATTTTTTTTTATAGATTTCATTGGCAAATATACATATAGTTCACTTCTGGAAATGTATTATTAAGAATTATCATGGGATATTATTATTATTATTATTTTCTTTCTTTTTCTTTTTATCAAAAGCAGTCACACAGGAAAGAATGAAATATGAACTACAATCTAAAACAAATAATATTGTTTAGTAAATGGAGCAAACTAAAACAAAGTGGGAATGAAAACGCGTAGATTTCATACCAAGAATTGCATTAAAATTTATAGTTATACAAGAGAAATAGAACAAATTTATGTTCATGATTTAAAGACTTGTCAGAATTTGATATTTGCATGTTTTCGTTGTTTCCTTGTTTTTTGTTGTGCATAATTTCTTTGTTTTCCAATATTTGCAAATCAAGGCATATGTCAAATGTGCATATTTTCGAATGTGACAAATATTGTGACAAGTCAATAATGAAATTCTAGAGTACAAACATTGGAAAAATGACTCAAGGTGACAACAAAGATGTGGTGCGACAAATTGTGTGATGATCTATCCAATAAGCATCAAAGACATGGAAAGAAACAATAGTAGCTGAAAAGTTTGTCCAAAAGTGACCTAGAATTAAGCTATAGTCAACTGGTGTTTTTTTGGTATCAAGATTGAAGTCATTATTTTGAATAAATGAAAGTAGTTCTTATTTTTTATTTTTTTATGGCTAGTTTGCAACATGTCCATATTTAAATAACCAACAAGAACAATTGGCTAGTTGTTCCATGTGTGCTCTAAAATGAGTTTGATGAAATTAATTATCTCTTCAATTTTTTCATTTGGTGCAATATATAGATTTGCAATTATATTGGGTTTCTTTTCAACATTGAATCTTGCAATTGTTGATTCAAATTTGTATTTTGTATAAGTGATATGATTCTCAACCAAAATAATTTTTTATATAGTATGTGAGAATTCCACGTAAATGGTATAAATATAAGTAGCCATATTTGCTAGACAATAATGGATTCGATGGAGATGATTTTGCTTTTGTTTCTTGGAAGCAAAAAATGTTAGCGCTCATTAGATCATAGCTAGCAATGATATCTTTAAAATGCAAGGACAAGTTACAAGTGTTCAATGAACATATTGCAAAATTTCCAAATGTTTTATTATGATATATGCTATATTCAAGCTCATACCATGCATTTTGTCTAAGTCTATTTAGCTCAATAACAACTTTGTCATTGAGAGAAAAGTTACTATCTTCCAATTTGTTTAATAAATACAATAATTAATATCTTTGACATGAGCAAGTGCAGTATAAACAAGTCCGTGTTGCCTAACTCCTTTTGGGTCAAAAGCCAATTTGTCAATTGTTAACCTTGTGATCAATGTATAGCTCGCACACATGCTATTTGGACATGAAATTTTTCTCTTGTAAAACCAATTTTGTTGTTTGATTCATTATTACTACAAAATATAGCAACAAGTGTCCACGCAAAAATGATTTCATCTTTGTACAAATGCACCATTTTTCACATTGAATAGTGCCAACAATTGGATCAACAAATTTGATCCAAACTGCACCATTTTCAAATGTTTTTGATGCTTTAAAAATTCCTTCAGCACCATTGACCAAGCTATCTTGAATATTGTAATTTCTACCAATTAGTTCAACAAGCATATTTTCTTTCAACTGAGTAGAACATGGAAATTGCACTTTCATATGTTTATTGAGATTTATCTTTGTTGAGTCAATTGTTCTATCATATGCATTTAGTATAATTGCTTCTTTGTTGATGAGAGACAACATTCTTTCATTATGTTCATTTACATTCTTGTTTAAATAAAATAGGTATGGAAAATTTGGATCATTTGGTCCTGATCTATAATAATTCTTATTCAAGAATGCAAGTTCAACACCAATATGTGAACATGTCCTAATTTTGTTTAAGATGGATACAAATTTTATATTGTCTTGTTGCATTACATGTTTTAGTTCATAATTTTTCACATTTTCTCTCCAAAAATAGCAAGGAGGGCTAGTTCCTTTAAGATGTGGGTGTTAAAATATCCAACAACCAAATACACAATGTGCTTGACATAGCTTACCGCAAAATATTATGCCAAGGCTCCCAAACAACCAAGCTGGAGTATGCATAATTTCGTTGAGTCGCTTATCAATGCTATAAAGCAATTGAGACTCAATTAATGAAGACTCATCTACCAATGAAAATTTAAGTTTTTCATATTCTTTTCTTAATGCATCGAGTGTGTTAGAATCCAATAGCACCATGTGACATGGTGAAAGTGGCAAATGCAAAGCTGAGTGGAATATAACACCATGTGAAATATATGCAACTTTGTCAACAAATATAATTATTAGACCTTTGTTTTCTTCAAATAATTGGATAACATCAGTAGGGAAACTTGATCCAAAGAACAATGTCAGGAAGTTCAGTTCTTTAGAGAATTTTGTCTTGAAAAATTCATAGGGGACAAACCCTTTCAGAAGGTGCAATATCTATTATTCTTGTATCAAGATCAAGGATAAGGTAGGCCTCTGAAGGTGAAAGGTGAGTCTAGTTCCTTCATTTTTGGACTATCATTCTAATGATCTAGTCTACTTCGATCATAATGTTGTTTCTATTAATAATTAAGTTCTATTTGGTTTGTTTTCTATAGAGATGTGTTGCACAAGTCATGTAATGAACACATCACTTTCTTGGGTCAAATATTTTGAGACAAATAGGAACTCTTTTATTCCAAGTTGCTTTTTAGCATAATTCCTCCTATCATAGTGCCATCAATTTCTCTAGGAAATGCTCTCTGAATTCCATCCAGACTAGAAGGAACATTTATGATTTCCCTTGTTGATCCAATTTGTAATGTTTTGTAGCCAAATTGTCTTATTTGCAAAAGCCATATTTGGTGCCACTAACCTCTCTTCCAAATATGTCATTTGTGCAATGGACATCAATCCTTTTTTTGTTTCATTTCGTCGAATATAAAGAGGCGATGCAAATGTAGGGACTTTTTCATTAAGTATTGCATTCTTACAAGATTTGCATATTTTTTCATTGATTTTAATGGTTTTGAACTATGACGAAAGCACCTGATAGCAAATAGTATATAATATGTCTTTGTTAATAGATTGCATGTCCTTTCCTAAGAACAATAGATCAAAAATGCAAAATGCATATGTAGGCGTGTCTTGGATTGATTGAAAATATGCCATGATTGCTTTATTTGACTTTACATTTTTCTTTTGTGTTTCTTGTATTATAACACCTTCTGCTCGTATTGCATATTACAATTAATGTAAGTGAGTTTACCACTTACTATAGGCATTGGAAAAATAAGTGGAGACTTCTTTGTTATTTTGTGTCTCCATTGAAAAAGGATTATTTTCCTCATTTGATGATGTGGAATCCTTTGATACTACAACATTTTTTTTTTATACTATGTTATCAATTGACAAATGTTTCAATTGAGGAGACACTCTAGCAAACCTAGATTCTTTGCTAACATGATATCTACAGGGTACACCTGAATTCGGCTTGCAATTACCTCTTTTTGAGATTCCTTTGAGCATGTGTGATGGATTGTCAATGTCACTAATATTCTCAACATTCTGAATTTTCAGAATTGCATAGGAATGCGCATGTGTTGTATATATTGGTATATGCATAAGGTACATAGCTTTTGAGAATTTTTTTGATGAATAGAATCTCAAGGAAATATATTTTGTTTCTATATTCTCGATATATATGTTAACCTAAAAGAGTACACATATCCAATGTATTGTAAAACCTTTTCCCTCTACATGTCCATATACATATGGCACTGATAGATTTATAATATAAGCTTACCAATCATTGATAAATTGCTGTTGTTAAATGTTTTTATTACTCAGGTGTTCTTGTAAGAAATTGATAGCTTTATCATCATTGCAAATGAAATAATTGTAAAACAGTTTGTGCAATTATTTTTCTGATATTAGATATATCAAACCATCATGCAAATGTGCAAATAGACTCAAACAAAGAGTTATCACAACCTTTGAAATTTTTTCAATAAATCATGAAACCTTGTTCAAATACAATTTTCTCAATTGACAATGTGTCAAATTGTCTATGTGAGAATTGGTATGGGAAAATGCATGGGCCAATTGTTATGCCCACTAATGCTACACTATCTACTATGTTATGTAGCATTAGTGGTTCAAAATCTCCACATGCAGGATTTTGAATATGTAGCAAATTATTATATCGATAGCCATAAATGTATCAATTGAAACATAGATATGCTTGACCATTTGTAAATAGCCTAACATTGAACAGAGCTGACAACGGCTTGAAAAATGATTTGATACAAAATGTATCCTCCCATAAGCTAATTGTAGTTTGAGCACAAAGAAAAGAAGGTGTACACAATCCTTTCAAGTACATTGCAAAATAATTAACATGATGAAGGTCCTGAATATATTCAGGCATCAATTCTATATGCGATCAATTCAAAGAAACATCGTATCCATGAGATAAGAAAAGTCGAAAGTGGTTTACAATTTCATGTCGCATTTCAACTGAACTATAGTGAAAGTGAAGAAAAACAACAAATAAGACAAACAAACAGTCACCATGATAATAGAAGAAATTCTCTAATCTATTTAGATTGAATCTAGATAACTTGTGATCAATTTCTTGCAATTTTAATCCTTTTCAACACAAAATTATTACTTATTGCCATAAAGTATATTGAGACAAACTGAAAATTTGACCAAATGTGACAATGATTTATAACATTAAGAGCATGGATTGCATTGAATGTCCAATCAACATACATGATACTACACAACTTTTAGACCTCATATATTATCTAGTCTACATTGTCTTTGTGATTATCTTCTCTCCCTGATTTTTTGTTCCACAATTCTATGAAAATTACCACATAGCATTGTGACAAAAGAGTGGATGAAAATGCCATATGGAATCCCGAAGATTGCATCTTTTTTAAAATTGAAACATAATTTAAAAATACAGACATTTATGAAATTGAAAATAATAGCAACAAAAGAATTATTACCATTTTAACAAATTTCTAGACACAATATTTAATTTCTAAAATTTCGTAAATAATTTTTGAGGACAACAGTAAATTTGTTTCAAAATGCATAAATAAAATAGAATCCAATTATTAGCTTGAAAAAAAATTTACAATACATATTTCTATAATAAACAACTCTAATTTAGGATAACATATAGGAAACCATTGCTCAATTGCAATCATAGAACTATAACTACATTAAATTGCAAACCAAGGCGGGAAGGCTAACTTTGCACCATTATGGTTGCTAGACATTGAAACCATTATCTAATATGCCATAAATAACAAACAAAATTCTAGCCACACATGGCGAGAGTAATTGAAAATAAAAACCATCACTCAATATTAATCATAGTTCCATAACAACATTAAATTGGATATGTACTTTAGTAAATGTGTCAAATTGAACAAAACATATTGCACCAAAATTCTCTAGAAATACAATAATTAAAGCTTCCATAGCCACTCATCTTGGAATATACATTCCAAGTAGATATACACAAAAAATGACTATGAGATCTAGAGATGCATTTAATATCTCTTGATTTTAGCATTACAATCTATAGGAATTCTTTCTCACTTGAGACATAGTGAATCAACAAATTTAACATCTAGTTCACAAAAAAAAATTGCATGTTGGCCTTTGACAATCATTCACTATTCTATGGATTTGAACAAAGATATCACATCCAACAACATAAAACTTTGCACCAATTAAAACTGGAACTAATCCACTCACCACTAAAATTGCATTCAAACCACTCGTTGTTTTTCCTTTTCTTTGATTTATTTGCAGAAACCAATTTCTGATGAATCCTCTTCTTTTATGAGTTCTTCCAAAAACTTTGAAAATTCCACAACTACACATTCCATGTCTCAAAATCATTCACAATTTCATAACACTGTTCTATAACATATTCCACCCAAACTAGAAAACATCACCTGAATCGAGTATACCATCAAGTCAAATAATGATTAGACATTGTACTTCAAATCAGACCAAATGTCAAGTGGTCCAAAAAGTAAAATCTATGTATCTAAAGGTATTTAAATATCCTTATAGTTGTCTTTAAGTATTTAGAAATTAAATACTATTAAACACCACAATTATAAATAATAAAGGTTATAATGTTCTTTAATTCCTCCTAGTTTCCATTTGTTTTTTTATTGTTTTCCACTTGTTTTGGGAAAAAACACATAATTGCTACATAAAACAATATTATTATTCCATAATTCAAAGAATAATTTAAAATCTTAACTTTCAATCTAGCCACAAGAAACATGTAATTTAATCCCAAATTAATGGACAATAAAGTTCATTTAAAATTTCTAAAAAATATATCAAGTTTTGGATATTGCTCCATCTAGATAAAAATAATCAACACTTTAAAATTCAAAGACAATTCAAAATTGCACAAATGTCCAGAACATCCTAAACATACAATCCCATACATATAAAATAAAAATCACAGACATAATAAATATGTCTTAGTTAAAAACGGAAATGATTTTATCAAATCCTAAAAATACATATTTCAAAGGCCCATCATAAACATTATGAACGCATTAAACCAATGCATGATCTATATACATAAAACACCCAGAAAGAATAATGTATATTATCAATAGGTATCCATGACTCCATAATTTTATTTCTCAATTCAATATATATTTTTTTTAATAACATTTGTTCATTGAATATCAAGCAATGCATCATGACTTACAGAAAATCACTAAAAATAATAACATGTTTCTAACTATACATCACTTATATATATATATATATATTTATTTATTTATTTATTTATTTATTAACTATCAAATTATTGCAATTTTCATGTTTATTTACATGTCATTAAATCCAATATAAATGACACAACATCACAATGATGTCCAAGAATACTAGCTAAATAAGAAATTTTAACATCCATGGAATTTAAAATAGGCAAATATAAAACAACTTAATATAATAACTTAATACTCTATATATTCGTATATAAAAACAATAAAGTTTAATAAGAAAGCATTTTAGCATTATGTAAACAATTAAAAGAATACAACATTATATATATATATATATATATATATATATATATATATATATATATATATATATATATATATATATATATATATATATATAGATAGATAGATAGATAACAATGTATTTATTAACTATCAAATTATTGCAATTTTCATGTTTATTTACATGTCATTAAATCCAATATAAATGACACAACATCACAATGATGTCCAAGAATACTAGCTAAATAAGAAATTTTAACATCCATGGAATTTAAAATAGGCAAATATAAAACAACTTAATATAATAACTTAATACTCTATATATTTGTATATAAAAACAATAAAGTTTAATAATAAAGCATTTTAGCATTATGTAAACAATTAAAAGAATACAACATTATTGAAATTTCAATATATGTTTTTTTATATGAAATCTCTCTCTCTCTCTCTCTCTCTCTCTATATATATATATATATATTTATATGAAAACTATCATAAATATAGTTAATTTTAAATTTAATTAATTACTTAATATTCCAAATACTTAATTTACAAAATATATGAATAAATTTAAATTCACATTCAAATGACTTTAAACAAAATCCCCTCTACTTTATAATTAGTCAAAATAATCAAAATACTCACTGAAACTTTAATTCATTTTGCAACCATCCACAATTTTAAGTAAAACCAATAAAACTTAACAATTTAGTCATTTGTCACAATTAAAAACAATTAGGACCCAAAAAAGCAAAAATAATAAATAAATAAGAACATGCTCAACAAACAAAGTAAAAAAGATCTTAATATAAAATGTACTATAGAACAAAAGTTAGATATACTGCAAAGTTGTATTTTAGATATAAATTGATAAAACTATATTTTAAATATTTCATATATATATATATATATATATATATATATATATATATATATATATATATATATATATAAATTTCCAAACTTAAAACAAAGTTGATTTAGAATGCTTCCATGCAGTATTGTAGATTGAGACGATTTGGTCGGGGACTGTCAATAGTCAAGAGTGTCTAGAGAGACCATTCAAATGACAAATCCTACTTCTGACCTCATAGACAGACCCGTCTTTCCACTTGCCTTTAGTAGGGACCACGAAAAAATATGTACATATAGTTGGGCGTGTTTACAAGTATGCCAATTGGTAGCAGAATGTTATAGCACTGTCCAAAACATAATGCCTACCCCATATCTCATAGCCAACTCAACCATCGAATTTCTTGGGGGAGGGCCCACAAAAGAAATGTATATCTATAATTGGCTTCTTTATAATTTATCATTTTATATTATTTGATAAAATTAATTTAAACAAATTTATTTTTTTTTATCAATAAAAACATAAATTGAATAAATTATACTTATAAGATAAAAATTTTAAAAGACGCGAACCTGTTATCCTATTCTCTAAATAAAAAAATGAAATATTGAAGATGGATCCAAATTGGTGGAGAAGTATCAGTAGTTGGCAGTGTCTAGAGAGACCATTCAAACCACAATGCCGACCTCCGATCTCATAGTCGGGACCAACATCTAACTTGTTTTCAGTGCGATCCACAAAAGAAATATGTGCATATAGTTATCTGTAACCTCATAGTTAGCCCGAACTCTGACTTGCTTCTATAAAGGTCCACAAAACAAACATACATGTCTATAATTTATTATTTTGTTTTTTCACATAACAGAATATTTAAATATAAAATGATAAAAGTGTAGTTTAAATATTTTAAATATATTTTCTTAGAATACATTTTCAAATTTAAAACAACATTGGCTTAGAATGCTTCCATGCAGTATTGTAGATAGAGCCAATTTGCTTGGGGACTGTCAACAGTCAGGAGTGTCTAGAGAGACCATTCAAACCACAAGTCCAACTTTCGACCTCATAGATGGACCTTTCTTTCGACTTGCTTTCAGTAGGGACCACAAAAAAAACATGTACACATAGTTGAGCATGTTTATAAGGAGGCCAATTAGTGGCAGAATGTCATAGCACAATTCAAAACACAATACTGACCTCTAATCTCATAGCCACCCCGACCATCGAATTTCTTCTTGTAGGGCCCACAAAAGAAACATATATGTATAATTGGCCTCTTAGAATTTCATATTTTGTTTCTTTCATATTAGATATTATTTGATAAAATTAATTGAAAACATATTTTTTTTATCAATAAAAACATAAATTAAATAAATTATACTTATAAACTATAATTTTTGAAATACGGGAACCAGTCATCCCATTCTCTAGAGAAAAAAATGAAATATTGAAGTTGGAGCTGAATTGGCTGGGGAGTGTCAGTAGCCGGGAGTGTCTAGAGAGACCATTCAAACGACAATGTCGACCTTCAATCTCATAGTCGGGGCCAAACACCGACTTGCTTTTAGTAGGAGCCACAAAAGAAATATGTGCATATAGTTACTCGTAACCTTATAGTCAGCCCGACCTCCTACTTGCTTCTAAAAAGGTCCACAAAACAAACATACATGTCTATAGTTTATTATTTTGTTTTTTCACATAACATATTATTTCATAAATGTAATATAAAATAATTTATTATTTTGTCAATAGAGAAACAAACTCAACAAATTATTTGTATGACATTTAACATTTAATTTATAAGATATAATCTCATGATAAACTTCATCATAGACCTCATTTAAGTTGTTTATAAGAAATAATAATAATAACAACAGTGAACCTAGATTCTGAGACGAATTGGCCTGGGAGTGTCAATATTCAGGAGTGTCTCGTGAGACGATTCAAATGACAATGCTAACCTCTGATCTCACAGTGGGAGCTGACCTCCGACTTGCTTTCAGTAGGAGCCAGAAAAGAAATATATGCATATAGTTATGCATGTTTACAACAACCACCTCCGATCTCATACTCAGTATGACCTCTGACTTGCTTCTGAGAAGCCCCACAAAACTAACACATGTGTATATAATTTATTATTTTTTTTACATAAAATATTATTTAATAAATGTAATTTAAAATACCCCATTCTTCTATCAACAAACAAACAAATTAAAAAAATATATATTTTTACAAGACATTTATTTAAAGCAATTTTATAGAAAGATTATTATTCTTCCTATCTAAAAGTTTAAGATAACAAATCCAAAAAATACCTACAAATTAAAATAAACTTATGATTATAATGCTTAAAAGATATGAACCCGCCAACCCTCGTCTAAAGAATAAAACAATCTAAATATGGTTCATAAATTACAAAAACTAAAAAAAACTAAACTTAAATGTTAGTTGCAACTTCACCACTACTCGAACCCAGCCTTTGCCAAGTTGACTCAGAGCTCGACCTTTTCCTTATGATTCTTATTGAAAGACACACTGACTACCTGACCACGAAATCGGTCCCGACCTCAACTATGTGTTTCCTTTGACTCCAAAGAAAATGAAAATACTGAAATGGAGATAGATGCCCCTATAAAAACTCGCATAGATTAGTTTGGAACATAAAAATCATATAAAAAATCACATACACGAGTATGCTAAAACACAAACATGCGTCAACTTCCGACATCGCAAAGCGTCACATCCGACTAAGGTTAGAATTATCTTCTTCCCGTGCTATTTATTTATGCCAATATAATTCTGACCCCCCCGACTATCTAAAAAAACACGATGTCCAACCGGAGCTTCCACCTTGCTCACGAGCCTTCTAAAAATTCAAAGATCCTTATACTCCCAACTTTGTACGTTTCAGAGTAAATTCTAGGAAGTCTTCGCCGTAGCTACTACATAAATCATGGAATCCAAGTCAACAAACAATTTAAAACCAGAACATATGGAATCAAGTTCGACACCTTGCCCACACGACTTCCGCAAATGCAAAAATGGGTGGAGTTGCAACCTAGCTTTTGTTAGTCAATACTGGTTTATTCCTACAACATTGCATCCAAACCATCGAAACTTAAGCTGCCAATGTATTTAACACTTTTGACCCATTAAACCCGACTTTTATGACAGAGAGAACTAAAAAAATTACCAGGTTTCTGCGACTAGAATCTAGCAACCCACTTACCTGAATAACTCTTATGCTATAAATTATAAAGCCTCACTTGCAAATTCTGCGAAACAATGAACCATTAGAACTCCAAATTATGCATCATGACCATTAAACTAGAAAATAATGTTCATACATTCACCTATCAAATCGTCATTGAGGAAGTTGGAAAACCTACATCGTGCCACCTAGCCAAACAACTTCAACATTCCGCAAAAAAAGCTTACTTCTCACACCCATCAAAGGTAAAAAAAAAAAGGTCAACTGGTAACAATGAAAACCTAACAATGAGATAAAGCAAGAAACAACAAATCTAGCCTCAATGGGTGCCAAAACACCAAGAAAACAATAATAAAACCACTTTGAACAACAAAAATAGCTAAATCTGCTTCTCGATGATCCATCAACCATAATAATAAATTCTCCACCAACACTCTTAAAACAAAATGAGCACCATCAGAGCTCAAAGCAGCCCAATTTAACTCTAAGATGTACAAAGGATTGATCTTCCCTGTACCTACATTTTAAAATTTGATCTACCATGCATGGCAGGGTGATGTCAACCCTCAAATTCTGGAGTCGGGGATGCGGCGGCTCGCTGACGTCACACAAAAATTTCAGTCAAAAGCCTTATGTTAACTATGGAGATTTTAAAAATTGTGCTAGTATGGACAAACTAACAACTTCGAACTAATCATAGATGTCACTGTGTAAGTGGTGACATAAAAATAATGGTTTAGAAATTAACACATTATGGTTGTGATAGGTCAATCAAATAGATAACCACTCAAATCAAAAGGAATTGGACCAATTTCAAGCTAGTTAATTAATGAATTAAATCAACTATGAGCTATATAAACTAACAAATTAGCACTTGCTCTAAGGAGTGGGCCTTGCCACCCTAGAACTGATTATTGTAAAATGACTTCAGAAGCTACAAAATTAGCTTATGCAATGCAAATAAAATCTAAATTGTAACTTAGGTTCTATGTATTAATTAGGTCAACACGACAAAACAAAATTTAACCATTTAATTATCTTCTTTAGCCCCTTTCACAAAAAGGGACATGATTTTATACAATCTCTTAATTGTCTACTCTATGCTAAGAACAATCTTGAGTTATTGGTTCTCAAGTTGTTCTAATTAGTAGCTAGACAAAGAATAAGTTTCTAACAACCATACCAGAATAATTAAAACATTAGATTAGTTCCTTTAGTTACATATTTTTCCACATTGAGAGTTACAACTAAAGAGCTTTATAATAACCATCATCATAATAATTCCAAATTATTTCCACAAAATAGCTCAAATCTATTATGATAATTGGTCATGAATTCAAGATTGTTTTGGTAAATGTAATCTCATGTAAGGAAGAGAGTTGATCTTTTAGATTTGTGGGGAATGAGGAATCATTGTAGTATCATGACTTCACTGCATTAGCAACATCTTTATATGACTAGCGTAGAAGCATTCTAACGTGAATCGAGTAGAAACATACCTATATGACTATATTAGCACCTTAGTATAGACCATTCTCATGAGTAAGTGAAATAAAGTAATAAATCTCTCAAATACACTATCATAATCCAACAAAATGACATGAAATGTGGGAAGATATATACCTTCTATGAAGTACATAATATGGAAAATAGTAAGCTCAAAATGGTTATGAAGGATGACTAAAAGGATATAAAATATTGTAACAGACCCTCCCACCCCTTAGATGAAACCAAGCTAAATGAGAGGTGTTACTTTTAACAACCTCCATGGGTTGTTTATGAAGATGTGGTCACAAAAATCCTCTTTCTCCAACTTTATCAAAATTTAAAATAAATGCCACCATCACATTTGGTTTGTTGAGAGATTTCCTGATGATATAGTTTTTATCTTGATTCGATGCCCAAGTACAAAGTTATACCCCTTTAAATTTGTCATTTAGTTCCCACAACATAGGCACCCACATGATAACCCCACCTCATGTAGGTGGTCCCACATCACTCTGAGCACCAACGTGGTCATGACTAATTCTACATGGCACCTTCCACATCACTTAACCCATGGGCCCCATGGGTTTGACCCTTAGCATGTTATTTCATTGTTTTATATTATATTCTAGTTATAAGCCATTTGGGGTTAAACCCGTTACTACTTGCCCACCGAAGCAACCTAGGCATATCACATCGATGACTCATATTAAGTGGGGGGAACCTCATTTCTTTTGATAATTAATGTGGGGGGACTAAACAATGCACATCTCCCCCTTTGCACTTCTTCACCATGTGGGTTCTACTCTATATGGGTGGCCTATATAAATTAGGAGCACCCCTGCCATTTGGTAGATAATTGGGGGGGAGTGTCTACACTTTTTCACTCATGTGATTAAACAATGCGCATATCCCTCTTTGCACTTCTTCACCATGTGGCTACCGCTCTATATGGGTGGCCTGTATAAATTGCGGGCCACCCTACTATTTTGTAGATAATGGGGGAGGGGAGGCACTCGTCAATTGTAGCACAACTACTGACAGAAATATCTCCATTACGCACTCTATCAAGCATGCCTACTTCCCTGAAATCTCCTAGTGAATCTTTGTGCTAGACAACAAGCATGAAAAATACTTCTCCATTTTCCGACGCCAAATTTGACATCACACCTTTTGTTAGTTTGTTCCCAACCACAAGGAACATGCCTTGATGATTTCATACTAACGTTATGGTGACATCACTACAACACATGGCATCCTCTGAGGGTGCCACGTGTCATCCAAAACTAGCCCCCATGGCCAATTGAAAATGCCATTTATTCCTACCATGTGTCATGTTGATAATGTGCCACATCAACAGTCTTACCACATCATATGTACACATCATCCAAAGTTCCACATGGAATCCATGTAGCTATGTCCATCCTACGTGGAATCTACCACCTTAGCCTATGACATGGGTCCCACTGGTCTCAGTCCTTTGTGAAAATAAACATTTTCATTTTTATGGATAGGGAATTCATTTTTTCTTACCCTTTTTCAATAGCGCCAATGTACCCATACTCGAATGAATCATTCCACACCTCTTTGGTGTGATAAAAACATTGACAAAAAATGATATGCATTTTCCTGTACCACAACTTTTATCAAATGCTCCCAATTCCATAGATTCCTCCTAGCAAATGCAACGAGATGCAATGTGAATAATCCACATTATGTAATGAGATTTTTTCCATCTCATGCTCCTATCAACTCCATGCCTTCTGTCATCTTCGTGCTAGCTCTAAATATGACACTCTTAACACTTAGTGTGGTGTAGTATTAATGATAATCACCATTATTAGGAAATTAATCTTATGATTAGTGCTAATCTCAGTGAATACATTAACGCATTCGTCCTTATAAATTTATGATTTCCTTTACAAATTTATCAAGGCTCATTTGGCCTGATTACAAGTCTGGACTTGCAACATAGATCTCTTCTAGAATGAATTCTTCACTCGCCTCACACTCTAAACACCATTGATAACCATGATATATGAAATAAGGCTATCAACATGATTTTTAATAGATCACGCCATAACTAACATGATTCAATGAATACAAATGTAACCACAACACATCATGTTGCAAAGTAAATTACACAATTCTATCGTATCCATTATTAAGCATATATTGCAGTGTTAAGGCAACATCAATCTTAACTAATCAAATGTCCATCAATAAAGGAGTCAAGAAGTTAGTCATATACTATAGAGATTCATACAACCTCTTAGCATGTGTAACATCCATGTTGAAAATTCCATGTAAAAATATATAAATACCATGGATGATGGGACACTATTCCAAGCTGAATGGTGGGAAGGACATCCTAGTGTGTGTTCATTTGATTGTTTATGGCTAAGGAAATTGGCAAAGGCAATGGCTAAGGCATTAAAGAGGCAGAAAGGTATTTTGGCACATTTATTTATGAAATTAATGGAAATTAGGAGAAAAGGAAGGTGAAAGGTCACAAGTTGCATGCGAGGAGGAAACAAGGAGGAAATTGAAGGAAAATAATGGAAAATGAATAAAATAGAGGCCTCATTAGTAAAAAGGCTTCTAAGGATCAGTTGGCAAGCTTCTTCCTTTGAGTGTGAACCTTTGGTCAGTTTAACTTTGGATCTCTCTCATTATTCTCCCTCTCTCTCATACTCTGGGACACTTAGATCTTTATTGGATCACTTTGGCATTGGAACAAGAAAAGAAAAGAAGACAAGAGGAAGCAAAGGTCAAGTAGGGAAAGGCATAATCAAGCAGCTACAATAGGCTTCATCGCAGGTATCAACTTGCATGTGTATTCTGCTTACTAGATTTGGCATGCATGGGATTGCATGTGTTTATTTTTTACCATCGCATGGGTCTTTCCAGATGGACATTATTTCTAGCCTAGCCTAGGCTGGATGGGCTCTATCATAGGTTAAATGAAGAAAAAAGGTTTAAATTTTAGACCTTTCTTTCATATCTGTTATAAATTTCTTTCGTGGAATATTAGAAGTTAAAAAATTGTCCATATTGAAGGTAAATCCCACTAATAATGTGGTCAAAATTTCAGATATTGGTTCACAATAATTTAGGAATTATGATCCAAGGAAGATGACCTTCCTAAATGCACCTTTAAATAGGTCATGTTGGAATTTCTGCAATAACTAATCTTCTATAGGCTTTCAGAAGCTGAAAAATTGTCCACGTTGAGGGGACATACCGCGAATTATGTGGTAGAAATTTCAGATATTGGGTCGCAATATTTTAGGAGGTATGAGTAGAGGGAGTAGAGCATTCTGAATTCTCCTAAAACCAGGCCTCAAACAGGTCACATTGACATTTTTGTTATAACTTTTCTTCTGGGCACTCTCATGAGAGGATTTTTTTTCCAAAATGAAGGGGATTCCCACTTATATCTGGATAAAAATTATAGACATTTATTTGCGATATTTTAGGATATATGATCAGTGGAAGTTGAGCTTTCTGGATACTCCCAGAATTGTGCACCACATAGGGCTATGTTGGTATTTTTGTTATAAATTTTCATCTATGAAATCTCAGAAGTTGAAACTTGAACCATAGTGAGGGAAAATACCACTGATAATATGGTTTAGTTTCCATAACTTGTACTACTACAATTTATGATATATGCATTGAATCATTTGCTATATTAGTTTTCATGCAAAGTGTTGGATGAAATGCTTAAATGGTTCAATGATTAATTGCATACAAACTGTTTGATAAAATACCCCAGTGAGTATGTTGTTTGTGGTTGGGGATAGTATTGATGTGTAATAGTATTCTTGTAGTTGATATATGCTTAATTGTATGCAAATAGTTTGCTATATTAGTTTACAGGTAAAGTGTCTGAAGAAATGCTTACATGCAAATGTAATAGTATAGTAGTTGTTTGAAGAAAATGTAAAAGTATGGTAATTGTTTGAAGAAAATGTTATTTTTTTTATGGGATAATATTGTAGTATGATAATATGGATTTGGTTTATCTATGCCTATTTTCATGCAAATAATTTTAAGAGTTTCATGTAGGGAATTTGAAAGGTTGCATGCAAATAATTTGAAAAGTTGCATGTAAGGAAATGGAAAAGTGGCATGTTTTTAGTTATTATGTTACAAGTGGAATAAGTGAAACATTTTGAATTAATCTCATACAAAATGTATGAGAAATAAAAATCAATTTCTTTCCAAAGTGTGGTTAAATTTAGTAGAGCTTTGGAGATCCCATTTCCATAATTGGACATTGGAGATCGAGCCATTATTGTAGCTTCCACCTTCTACCTTAGTGTGGACCATGGATAGTAAGGGGGTATGTTTATAGGTTGTCTGAATGCTTGACTAAGTGTGTGATATGTGTTTCTTCTTATAAAATTGTATGAAGGAATTCTCTTGTTTTAATACGGTTGTACTAACACAATATGTGTTGAGACAGCTAATATGCACTTGCGTTCAAGTGGGTGCTAATTTTAGTATTATGACTATGATTGTGAGTTGATTGCTGACTATGATGTGGTTGTTAGTATTGGTGAAATATGATTTCAAATTAATAGACACGATGTATTTATTTTTGGAACATGTGACTGACTGTGTATGGATTATATGTCGTTTACATGTTGATTTCATGATACCTACTTACATCCTTGTATGTTAGGTTTCATTTTTGAATATTTTTATTACATGCATCAGTCTTGTAGGTTGATTACAAGAACTGATCGATTGTGTTCGGCTACATGCAGTTATGCGTATTGGTAGTTGGTTTGGCATTGCTTATGCATATTGTTGGTTGCATGTGGTAATGTGTACAATGGAGTAATGGTTGTTGTCATGCATGAGGTCATGGTTTGTGTAGTTGATATGGTCATGAATTGATGATTGGACTCTAGCTGGAATGATGTGTATATGGTTTGGTACTCATTTTTTATGTGTGTATATGCAATTGTTATGCGTGTATGGTATTGGTTATGATTATACATGTATAGTAGGTCAAACATGCCTTGTGAAGTCATTGTATGCAATTTAGGTCATCACGATGCTATTGGTTGTTATGATGCTAATGTGTTGGCTGAGATAGAGAAGGAGATGCAGATCATCATAATAAGGTTGCAGCATAGAACTTTGGGGTAAGAGCAGATCGTCATACATGTATTCTATGTTCAACATGCAGGTATGTAAGTTAAGGATTTTTATATGCCTTAGGTTTATATACATTAGGTTTAAGTACATGTATTTGATGTTATGGTTACATTCATGATATATATTAGATGATTAGTGTGGTTATATGCACATGTGTTAGATAGTCAAGAATGATAGTAACCTATAGTTGTATGCATTGCTATTGTTGTTTTATATTAGATAACCTGATGATTATGTTGTATGTTGGTGATGAGTATGATATATAGCTTATTGTTGTTATATGTTATTAACTGGATGATTAGGGTTATTTCATTGAGATCTCGATGTTATAATTTGGATGGGTCATATGCATGATGGTTATGTTCATTGCCTTGAAGATCTTGATGGTATATATTGCGTTAACCTGGTTTGACCTATGCAGATGGTTATGGTTGCAATATTTAGGTATGAACCGACATATTTGTGATATGGTGTTGTACTAATCTAGATTGATCATACATATGTGCTTTTTATGCATGAATGACAAATGCTTATGACCTTATGACATGAACATGTTAGTTAGTTATTACTATGGATATCATGATTTATGTTTGAGTAGATATGTTGTGAAGTTGTATCGTGATAACCTACATTGATTGTGCACACAATATACCCCCCCAAGGTACACTAAGGTTTGAGGTTTCTTATGTAGTATACTTGGTGGTTCATTCTTGATTATGTTGTCTATTTGATGTTGAACGTTTGGTGCTTGACTGTTTATTATATCATCTAGTTGATTTATTTAACATGGTATGAATGTTTGATGAATTTCATAACATGAGTATGTGTTCAAATGATCTTGTTTTAAGATGATTGTACTAAAATATATGTGTTGAGACAATTGATATATACTTGAGTATAGTAGGTGATAGTTGTAGTATTATGACTAACGACTATGAGTTCACTATGGATTATGACCTGATTGTTAGTCTTGGTAATGGTTGATTTCAAATTGATAGATATGATTGTCTCGATATTTGGAACATGTGGTTGACATGTGTGGGCAGTTGTAGGGAACATGCTTGGTATTAGCATGACAAGGTAATAGTTGATTTGTTTATATCACTAACATCTTGGTGAATGTGATAACACATAATAAGACTCAATTGCAGTAAGGTAGAAAGGTAAAATAAAGGAATTGGGTGAGAATTCCTTTGGCTATGTTTGGAAACCGCAATTCCAAATGAATGAGTTCTTTTCATGAATACATAAAGTTTTCTTAACCTTGATTTTGTCTAACATTATGTGGATATGTGCTATATTCATGAACATGTAATTGACAAGTATATTAGATAGTCTTTAGCTATAGGTGGATCTATTAAAGGATTGGAGTCCCTTGAGAGACGACGTGGATGTGTTCAGTTGCAAGCAGCGTGCTTGGCACAACAAGATAAGGTAATTGGTGTATTTTTATTTATGCATTGACAATTATGTGTTTATGGTAGTATGATGCAGGGGATTGCATGGCAAGAGACTGCCATGAAATCTTGAAGAAGGCTTTGGTTGAGTTTCCTTGGGAACCATGGGGATCGAGTCATGGTGTTTGTTGTTAGTCTTGTACTTTTGGTCTTTTGTGATTGTTGTGCTTGATTTGCAATTTTTATCGTGTCTGGTGCATAGCTATGCCACTTTGTTTACGGAGTCATGTTGTTATTGGTTTTCATGGTTTTCTTCTTGTTGTTGATTCCATTTTTTCCTTTTACGTTTTGAGTCTGGGGAATTGGTTGGGAAAGAGGAAAGTTGATGGAAATTGGGAGAGATGTGTGGTACCCAACCGATGATATAAGACCTAGATGAAGCTTTGTGCATGAGTAAGTGCAATGGAAGGTAAGACTATGACAGTTGGTTGGACTGGTTGGGTCCATTGTGGTAAATGGACAGTAGCAGTGCAGACATAAGAAATGTAACCAGAAAAGGTAAAGTAAATGGATCAGAGGTGTCATATGCTTTGGCTATGTTGGGAACTATTGCTCTCAATGTGTGTGCATAAATAAGGAAGTTCTCTTAACCTTGACCTTATGTTATCTGGTAATTATGTTATGATCATGATTATGTTGATGTTTATATATGTATACATGAATGTATATATGTCGTTGTCTGACAAGGTGATAATTTTTTATGCTAATGATTATATATGTATGTATGTATGTATCTATGTCGCTGTCTGATAGGCATTGTCAGGGATCATTCTTGTGAAGGAATAATTGCTTACGCAACAGAATGGCATGAAGAGGTTCCTGCTTCATGAGGAATCAAGTGGGAAGAGTAGTCATGAAAAATATACGAGGTCAGTATCATGTGGTTATGAGTTGATATTATTTTATGGACAGGTTATACTAAGGGATACATAAGCAACGTGAAAGCAGTGTGGTCTGCGACATGCTAGGATACGCATGGTAAAGACACGGGAAGCAAGGTTTCTTGGTAAGGACATTGTGGCTTTGGATGACTGGTACTACTGTTGTGCATATACTATATATGTTGTACATGTTGCATCTATGATGTGTGCACATGCGGTGTTGTGTATATATAGTGTGTGTACATGTCGTTTATGTGGTGTTATGTACAAGATGGTACAAATAGGGTTGTATGAATATTGCATATGGGGTGTTGCATACATATTGTACTGTCTTCATGATGTATATGTGGCGTGTATGCATATGGTGCTTTGTGCATGTTGGATATGTAGCGCTGTGTACAGATAATGCTATGTACATGTTGGGAATGAAATGTTATGTACAAGTGGTGTTGCGTGCATGTTGTAAATGTGGTGCTATGTACATATGGTGTGGTGTGTATGATTGTATGAGTGGTGTTGTGTACATGTTGTACAAGTGGCACTGTGTGCAGGTGGTGCTGTGTACATGTCTTGCATGTGATGCTGTGTACATGTGGTGTCGCGTACATGTCGTGTGTGTGGTACTGTGTACATGTGGTATTGTGTACATGTTGTACAAGTGGTGTGGTGTACATGTGGCATTGTGTACATGTTGTGCAGGTGGCGCCGTGTACATGTGATGTTGTGCACACGTTGTGCAGGTGGTGCGGTGTACCAGTGGTACTGTGTACATGTTGTACATATGGTACTGGTGCATGTGTGGTATTGTGTGCATGTCATACATGTTGTGTTGAGGGCATGTGGTATTATGTATGTGCATCATGTAGTCATGGTATTGCGGCATGTGTACTCATTGTGTGGTACTTTGTGTAGGTACATGCATTGGGTGGTATTTCACATCAAGTATAGATGGATGCATTGTATTGTATACACTAGGTGTAGGTGTATGTGTTGTATGTTAGGTGTAGATGCATGTATTGCATGGTGTGGTATGTCGTGTGGTTGTATGTGTGTGATGCACACTATATGTCTATGCACATGGTTGAGGAGAAGGCACTGGGTGTTTTCTGGGTGTAGCAATTGATCCAGATCACATATGGAATAAAGTCAAAGGTAGAAGCTAAGGATTGATGAAAGGATAAGTATCAAGATTGTATTTCAGATTTATTATGCATGTGATTTATGATTCTAGTATATGATGATTACATCAAAATTATGATTCTGGTTTATGATCTATGATTCTGATTTATGATCTGCGATTCTTGTTTATGATCTATGATTTTGGTTTATGATGGTTACATGTGATTTATGATTTTGATCTATGATGGTTTTGTTTTGAGCTAACGTGATGTGATATTTTTATACATGTTGATTTGGTCAAATATGCTAGTTTGACTTGTTGTGACAGGAAGCGAAGAAGGTTGCAAATATACCTTATTGATGAGCTACCAATGAAGTATGATGTGAATTTATTTCAATTTATTTTAAATCTAATGGAACTTATGTGCTTGGTAGAGGAATGCATGAACATGTCCAGTTGAGTGGCCAAAATCGATTGCAAGAATTAGCATCAACAACAAAAGAATTGAAATAGGTAGCAGTATGCTAGTAAAGCACTTCAGGAGCAGGGCCATTGTGGGACACTGGTACCCAATTGTGTCCATTTATTTCCATGAGCATACTATGACCCATATGGTAGTTTTGAGGCGGGGATATCCCTTGGTTTTTGTATATTTCGATGTGAGGAACCCTTACCAAGGGATGGACTTCCCGGGATGGGGGTTCCATCAGAACTTGGAAGGTGAGTGACTGCACAGAAGGGATGACCGAATTCCCGAGGGACTGTGTACTAGAGAAGGGAAGGTCACAGATGGATTTTTTTTGGTCATTAGCATTGCCAGATGGAATTAGATGCACATTGGGAGTGCGCCTTGGAACAATGAGCCGGTAACTGTTCGTTGAGAGGACAAGTGGCGCGTGATTATAACGATGGACATTGGATGCATATTTGACTTTGTTTGTGGTTGGGGATAATATTGTTATGTTATAGTATTGTTGTAGTTGATATATGCTTACTTGTATGCAAATAGTTTTCTATATTAGTTTGCATGTAAAGTGTTTGAGGAAATGCTTACATGCAAATGTAATAGTATAGTAGTTTTTTGAAGAAAATGTAAAAGTATGGTAGTTGTTTGAAGAAAATGTTATGTTTTTGGATGGGATAGTATTGTAGTATGATAATATGGATGTAGTTGATCTATGCCTATTTGAATGCAAGGAATTTTAAGAGTTGCATGCAAGGAATTTGAAAAGTTGCATGCAAGGAATTTGAAAATTTACATGTAAGAAAATGGAAAAGTGGCATGTTTTTAGTTATTACTTTACAAGTGGAATAAGTGCAATGTTTTGATTAATCTCATACAAAATGTATGAGAAAGGAAATCAATTTCTTTTCAAGTGTGGTTAAATTTAGTAGAGCTTTGGAAATTCCATTTCCATAATTGTACATTGGAGATCGGGCCATTATAGTAGCTCCCTCCTTCTACTTTAGTGTGGACCATGGATAGTAAGGGGGTATGCTTATAGGTTGTTTGAATGCTTGATTAAATGCATGATATGTGTTTGTTCTTATAAATTTGTATGAAGGAATGCTCTTGTTTTAATACGGCTGTACTAACACAATATGTGTTGAGGCAAATGATATGCACTTGCATGCAAGTGGGTGCTAGTTTTAGTATTATGACTATGATTGTGAGTTGATTGTTGACTATGACATGGTTGTTAATATTGGTGAAATATGATTTCAAATTAATAGACAAAATGTCTTGATTTTTGGAACATGTGACTTACTGTGTATGGATTATATGTCGCTTACATGTTGATTTCATGATACCTACTTACATCCTTGTATGTTCTATTGCATTTTTTAATATTTTGATTACATGCATCAATCTTGTAGGTTGATTACAAGAAAAAATTGACTATGTTTGACTACATGTGGTTATGTGTATTTGTAGTCTGGCATTGCTTATGCATATTGTTAGTTGCATGTCGCAATGTGTACAATGGAGTAATGGTTGTTGTCATGAATGAGGTCATGGTTTGTGTAGTTGATATGGTCATGGATTAAGGATTGGACTCTAGCTGGAATGATCTGTATATGGTTTGGTACTCATTTTTTATGTGTGTATATGCAATTGTTATGTGTGTATTGTCTTGGATATGATTATCCATGTATAGTAGGTCAAACATGCCTTGTGAAGTCATTGTATGCAATTTAGGTCAACATGATGCTATTGGTTGTTATGATGCTAATGTGTTGATTGAGATAGAGAAGGAGATACAGATCATCATAATGAGGTTGCAGTATTGGACTTTGGGGTAAGAGAAGATCGTCATACAAGTATTGTATGTTCGACATGCAGGTATGTAAGTTAAGGATTTTTATATGCATTAGGTTTATATACATTAGGTTTATGTACATGTCTTTTGATGTTATGGTTACATTCATGATAGATGTTAGTTGATTAGTGTAGTTATATGCACATGGGTCGAATAGTGAAGAATGATAGTAGCTTGTGGTTGTATGCATTTCTTATATTGTTTATGTTAGATAAATTGAAGATTAGGTTATATGTTGTTGATGAGCATGATATATAGCTTAATTTCGTTATGTGCTATTAACTTGATGATTAGAGTTATTTCATTGAGATCTTGATGTTGTAATTTGGATTGGTCATATGTGTGATGGTTATGTTCATTGCATTGAAGATATTGATGTTATATGTATTGTGTTAACCTAGTTTGACCTATGCAGATGGTTATGGTTGCAATATTCAGGTATGAGCCGACATATTTTGATATGGTGTTGTGCTAATCTAGATTGATCGTGCATATGTGATGGTTATGCATGAATGACAAATGCTTATGATCTTATGATGTGAACATATTAATTAGTTACTATTATGGATATCATGATTTATGTTTGAATTGATATGTTGTGAAGTTATATTGTGCTAACTAGCTTCATTTTGCAGAAAAGATAGCCTCCCTAAGATACATTAAGGTATGAGCTTGATTATGCCATATGTGTGGTGTTTGATTGTTTGATTAGGTCATATAGTGAATTTAGTTAACATGGTATGTTTGAAAGTGGTTGAATGATTGACGAATTGCTTAATATGAGTATGTGTTCAAATGATTTTGTTTTAAGATGATTGTACTAACATATATGTGTTGAGACAGTTGATATGTACTTGAATGTAGTTGATAGTTGTAGCGTTATGTCTAATGACTATGAGTTGACTATGGATTATGACATGATTGTTTGTAAAATTTGATTTCAAATTGATAAATATGATTGTCTTGATATTTGGAACATATGGTTTACATGTGTGGGCAGTTGCAGGAAAGATGCTTGGTATTAGTGTGACAAGGTAACAGTTGATATGTTTACATAACTAACAAATGGGTGATGTGACATTGCATAGTAAGTCTCGATTGTCGCAAGCAAAAGGTCAAAGAAAGATATTGGGAAATAATTCCTTTGCCTATGTTTGGAAACCCTAATTCCAAATAAATGAGTGTCTCGCATACAGGAAGTCTTCTCAACCTTGATTTTGTTTGACATTATGTGGATATGTGTTATCATGATGAACATGTACTTGATAGGTATATTAGATAACCTTTAGTTACAGGCTGATTTGTTAAAGGATTGGAGTCCCTTGAAAGATGGCGTGGATGTGTTCAGTTGCAAGAAACATTCTTGGCACAACAAGATGAGGTAACTAGTGTATTTTTATGTTTACTTAAACATTGACAGTTATGTGTTTATGGCAGTATGATGCAGGGAGTTGCATGACAAGTTAGACTACCATGAAATATTGAATAAGGCTCTGGTTGAGTTTCCTTGGCAACCATGGGGACTGAGTCATGGTCTATTGTTAGTCTTGTTCATTTAGTCTTGCGATTATTGTGCTTGATTTGAAATTTTGATTGTGTATGGTACATAGCTATGCCACTTTGTTGCGGTGTTGTATTTCTTTTGGTTTTCATGATCTTCTTCTTGTTTTCCTTTTGCGTTTTAAGTCTTGGGAATTGGTTGGGAAAGAGGAAAGTTGATGGAGCGCGGGGAGAGTTGTGTGGTACTTGACGATATAAGACACAGATGAAGCTCTGTGCATGATTAAGCGCAGCGGAAGGTAATACTATGGCAGTTGGTTGGACTGGTTGGGTCCATTGTGGTAAATAGATAGTAACAGTGCAAACACAAGAAATGTAACCAAAAAAGGTAAAGTAAATGGATTAGAGGTGTCATATTCTTTGGCTATGTTGGGAACTATTGCTCTCAATGCATGTGCATAAATAAGGAAGTTCTCTTAACCTAGACCTTATGTTATCTAGTAATTATTTTATGATCATGATTATGTTAAAGTTTATATATGTATACATGTATGTATGTATGTCGTTGTCTGACAGGATCATGATTGTTTTATGCTAACGTTTATATATGTATGTATGTATCAATGTATCCATGTTACTGTCTGACAGCATCATCAGGAATCATTATTGTGGAGGAATGATTGCTTATACAGGCGAATGGCATGAAGAGGTTCTTGGTTTCACAAGGAATCAAGTGTAAGAGTAGTCATGACAAATATATGAGGTCAGTGTCATGTGAATATGAATTTGTATGCTTGTAGTATGCCTATGTTTATGTTATGACAGGTAACACTGAAGGAGACACCAACGGAATGAAAGTAGCGTGGTCTGCGACATGCTAAGACAAGAATGGGTAAGACACAGGAAACAAGGTTTCTTGGTAAGGACAATGTGGTTTTGGATGTGTGGTACTACTATTGTGCATATACTATATATGTTGTACATGTTTCATATATGATGTCTGCACATGCAATGTTGTGTATATATAGTGTGTGTACATGTTTTTTATACAATGTTATGTTTAGGATGGTACAAATAGTGTTGAATCAATGTTACATATTCAATACTGGGTATAGATGGTGCTATATACATGTTGAATATGTGATATTGTGTACATATTGTAGTGTGTGCATGATGGATACACAGTGTTGTGTGCATATGATGCTATGCGCATGTTGGATATGCAGTGTTGTGTACAGATGATGTTGTGTACGTGTTGGATATGCAGTGTTGTGTACAGATGATGTTGTGTACAAGTGGTGTTGTGTCCATGTGGTACATTGGTACTATGTACATATGGTGTGGTGTGCATGAATGTACAAGTGGTGCCATGTGCGTGGGGTGTTGTGTACATATTGTACAAGTGGAACTTTGTGCATGTGGTGCTATGTACATGTCGTGCATGAGGAATTGTGTACATGTGGTGTTGCATACATGTCATGCATGTGGTACTATGTACATGTGGTATTGTGTACACATTATACACGTTGTGCGGTGTACATGTGGCATTGCGTACATGTTGTGCAAGTTGTACTGTGTACATGTTGTACATATGGTTGTACATATGGTACTGGTGTAGGTGTGGTATTGTGTGCATGTCATCCATGCTATGTTATGGGCATGTGGTATTATGTATGTGCATCATGTAGTCGTGGTATTACGGCATGTGTACTTGTTGTGTTGTACTCTGTGTAGGTACATGTATTAGGTGGTATTGAACATTGGGTATAGATGGAGGCAATGCGTTGTACACTGGCTGTAGGTGTATGCATTGTACGTTAGGTGTAGGTGCATGTATTTCATGGTGTTGTGTGTCAGGTGTGGTTGTATGTGTGTGATGCACACTATTCGTATGTGCACCTAGTAGAGGAGAAGGCACTGGGTGTGGCAACCGATCCGATGTCTATACAAAAGAAAAAAGGAATAAGTAAGGATCGATGAAGGATAAGTATCAGTATATTATTTCAATTTTATTATGCATGTGATTTATGATTCTGATATATGATGACTATATGTGATCTATGATTCTAGTTTATGATGGTTACACGTGATTTATGATGTTGATCTATGATGGTTGTGTTTTGAGCTAACCATATGTGATATGTTTATACATGATGTTTTGTTCAAACAGTTAGTTTGACTTGTTGTGACAGGAAGTAAACAGGATTACAAATGTACCTTATTGACAAGCTACCAATGAGGAATGATTTGAAGTTATTTCAATTTATTTTGAATCTAATGGAAGTTATGTTCTTGGTACAGGAAGCACGAAAATGCCTAGTTTGGTGGTTAAAATCAACTGCAAGAATTGGCAGCAACATCAAAATAAATTGGAACATGCGGTAGTATGCTTGTAAAGCACTTCAGGAACAGGGCCATTGTGGGACACTGGTACCCAATAGTGTCCATTGATTGCCATGAGCATGCTATGACTGGTATGATGTGTTGAGGCAGGTACATGCCTTGGTTTTTGTATCTTTCGATGTGAGGAAGCCTTGCCAAGGGATGGACTTCCCGTGATGGGGGTGCTAGCAGAACCTGGAAGGTGAGTGACTGCACGGAAGGGGTGGCCAGATTCCCGAGGGACTATGTAGCAAAGAAGGGAACATCATAGATGGATTTTTTTTGGTCTTTAGCATTGCCAGATGGAACCAGATGCACATTGGGAGTGTGCCCTGTAACAATGAGCCTATAATTGTTCGCTGAGAGGACAAGTGGCACGGGATCATAGCATTAGACATTAGATGAATATGTGACCGTGTAGTGGATTTTGAACTTCCTAGGAAGGAGGTGGATTCTGGTATTACTTTGAGGGTGGAGGTGTGAGCCTCTAGATTCCTTGTTGTTGACGTAGGCATCATATTATCTAATTTGATGGTTAAGAAAATGTGTATATGTGTATATCATTGTAAATATCGTAATGAGCTATGTTATAAAGTTCTAGTATGAGGTATGTTGTCATGATGTTTTTATTTTGAGCATGTCTTTCATTGTAAATATTTCAATGAGTTGTGTTATAAAGCTCCATGGGAAGTATGTTTTGTTTTCAGCAATCATGTGGGTTATAGGTGTCATTGAAAATTGAGGACGGTGTTCCCCCAAAGGGGAGGGTTTTGTAACAACCCTGGTGAAAATTCCATGTAAAAATATATAAATAGCATGGATGATGGGACACGCATTCCAAGCTAAATGGTGGGTAGGACATCCTAGTGTGTGTTCATTTGGTTGTTTATGGCTAAGGAAATTGGCAAAGGCAATGGCTATGGCATTAAAGAGGTAAATAGGTATTTTGACCAATTTATTTGTGAAAACAATGGAAATTAGGAGAACGGGAAGGTGAAAGGTCATAGGTTGCATGTGAGGAGGAAATTGAAGGAAAATAATGGAAAATGAAGAAAATAGAGGCCTCATTAATAAAAAGGCTTTTGAAGATCAATTGGAAAGCTTCTTCCTTTGAGTGTGAACCTTTGGTTAGTTTAGATTTGGAGCTCTCCCATTATTCTCTCTCTCTCTCTCATACTCTTGGACACTTAGAGCTTTGTTGGAGCACTTTGGCATTGTAGCAAGAAAGGAAAAGAAGGTAAGAGTAAGTAAAGATCAAGAAAGGAAAGGCATGATCAAGCAGCTACAACAGGCTTCATTCCAAGTATCAACTTGCATGTGTATTTGGAATGCATGGGATTACATGTGTTTATTTTCTACCATGGCATGGGTCTTGATAGGTGGGACAGTATTTTCAGCCTAACCTTGCCATTTCCTAATAGCTTTAATGAGATGGGTTCTCTCATGCATTTTTTGGGGGGTGGCCAGATTCGATACGAAGATGAGTGGGGTTGATCTTTGACTTGAAAACACATGGTGGTAGTGGTCCCTAAACCGGACTGAGGATGCACGAAGCCACTAGCCTTGTAACCATTGAACTGGATTGTGGGTTGTGGTAAAGCTAGATTGTGTGCCTTGGTGCACGTATGAACCACTTCCAGTGAATGGAAGGATATATGGTAAAGCAAAGTGGTGGATTTTCAATCCGTTGGGCCTAGTGATTCTGGGATGGAATGCATGGTAAAGCCTGGAGAGTATGTCTCGGTGTAGGGCCTAGTGATCCCTGGATCAGACCGCGAATCCATGGTAAAGCCTGAGAGACTAGGAGTCACTCAAATTCCTCACGGTGTAGGCAGAGAACTCCGGTGACATACACATTGATTAGTGTTTTTGATGTGTTCTATGAGTCCCACATTCATGTTAGAATATGGCACGGGGGTGATTGGCCGAAGAGAGACTTGGCTCAACTAATCTATGGTCTGGTAGAATGTGGTAGTCCCATCATTGGTTGGTTCATTGCATTTATTAATGAAAAATTCATTCCCTTGATTTTCTTGTGCAAATGTACTAATGTATAAATATGGATTTTGATGGCTGATATGTTTATTGTATTGTTGTTCTTATTATGTTGGTTATATGCACATTTACCCCGGAGGGTGTTACAACATGCCATATACACCACTTTGACAATGAATTTCATTAGTTCTTATACAATAGAGTCTCCTTAACAATTATAATACCCAAGCCATGGAGTTTTTCACACCATAACAACTTAACTTAGTTCATTCTACCACCATACATAAACATCTAAATAAATCTGAAATTCAGGAAACATATCAAGATCTACATGGATTTATAAGTCCCTCACATCATGAGAATAATCATAGAAACATCT